>CANUEY010120631.1:0-110492 GCA_948099555.1 Croton setiger
TATATATATATATATATATATATATATATATATATATTAAGAGTGTTCGAAAAACAGTTCGCGAATAGTTATATTCGGTTCGAGTTCGATTCGTAAAATATTCGAACTCGAAAATTCGGTTCGTTTAAATTTCGAATACGAATCGAATCTTTTCAGAATCGAAAACCGAATAAACCTCAAACTGTTTGTTTCATTTACAGCCATAATATTTTATTTATAAAAAGTTAATATAATTCATTTTAAAAAATTAACAATGCTAATCATAATTAAAAAAATTAATTAATAATAATTAATCATTACTTAAGGTTCTAGAGGTCCAACTAGTGGGTCCTGCTTTATGCAGCTTCAAATCTAAATGAGTAGGTAATGCATTGGGGTACGAGAGTTGAAATTCAAGTGATTCTTGTAGAATATTTGCATTCTTTTAATTATATTAAATCATTTAAATTATTCCCTCAAAAATAAAATTAAAATAATTAATGTTTTCTTAATAATGTACTTAAGCAATTAATAAGAATAATTATATGTAATGTAATGCATCATTAGAAGAAGATTATATGTAAGAAAATATGGTACCATTTTAACTACATAAAACAAAGGTACATAAAACTAACAAAATTACATAAAATATATTTCTAATTTCAAACCTAATTGTCTTCTAAAAAAACACTTAATTAGTAATTATAATTAATTAACTAAAAAAGAACTGCTAATATTAATTAATTATCTTATTTAAGACCATTTCCAAGAGTTGAAATAGCAAGATCAGGCCAAGAAAAACAATCACCGCCTACAAACCCATTATCACCACTCTCAAACTGCCACGTGTTCATCCCGGCAGCCGTAGAACCACCGCCATTGCCACCAACACTACCAACAGAGACACCATCACCAACACCAGGAAAAGGCCAAACACTTCTTGCAAGCCCAAAGCCCATATCTTCAAATCCAGATCCAAGCCCAAGTCCAAAACCACCCAACGCCAAAAACCCAGGACCCTGAGTATTCAACAAAGAAGTAAAACTACCGGAAACACTAGAACCACCACTCACATTACCCTTTCCATCACCGCCGCTGCAGCCAAACTGAATCGAAGAACCTTGATTACCCATAAGCGGAACGAGAACAGGAGTAGTCGGTAAAGGGAGACTATGATCACCACCTACGGCGGCAGAAATGGGACCAACAACCGTGCAACCACCATGAGAAGCGGTAGTAGTACGGGAGCGTTTAGCATTTTTTCTTGTACCACCACCAATCGGAATATCACGGAGAGTACCGCCGTGAGTCCAGTAACGGCGACAAGACTTACAAAAATGACGAGGCTGAGAAAAATTATAGTTATTGTAGTAACAAAACTTAGTATTAGTAGAATCACAACGCGGACATGGAAGGTGTTCTTGTTCTGGTGGTGGAGCTCCGGGACCTGAAGTATGGGGTTTGGATAATCTTCTAGTTTCAGAAGAAGATTCCGATGGCATTTTGGGTATAAAAAAAAATTAAAACTTCTCTCCTGGGTTTTTCTTGTGTTTTGCTTTTGATTGTTTATATATTTGAGAATCGAAGAAAGATGGTGAAGAAGAAGAATGTGGGTGGCAAAAAGGATCGGAGAAGAGGGGTTTTATGGGGGAGAGAGAGAATCTGGAGGACAGTGAAATGAGTTCTGAGGGATATATGAGCAGAGGAGAGAGAGAGAGGAGTTAGAGAGAGAAAGGGTGCAGCTTTTTTCAGTGTTCTGTTAGGCACGACATTTTCAGTCGGCTTCAGAATATTATCGGCTATAAAAAACAGCTACATAGAGTATGCGGCTTGTGTTTTGTTCGTATTTGCATGGATAACAAGAAAATATATCAGAATATTTTTCTTGGGATAATGAAATTATTTTGTCCCAATTTCTAAGAAATTTCAATATTTTTTTTTAAGAAAATAAATTTAAATTGTAATTTATAAGTAATTTTCAGTGTTCTAATTAATAAAAATATTAAACTTATAGTCTTTAAGAGTTTTGTGGACGTAAGTTGTTGGTCTCGAACTGCTTAAACAAATTCAAATTAACAATTTATAATCAACGATTTTTTTACTTTTGGGTATACAATTCTAATATTGTCGTCGTTAAACAATTAATAGGTATTCGAAACAATGTTTTTATAAACTCTATCGAATCATTTAATTCGATTTTGACGACAAACATGTTATATATTGATATGTAGTTGTATGTATAGTTGGTTTAGTACATATATAAAAATGGTGTTGAAACAAAATAGATAGTTTGTACCTATAAATCTATCTCTTTCCTTTTCTTTAAATGTACTCATCTTTCTTTGGTGGTGGGGAAGGATGTGATAAGTTAGGTGATGGCATTAGCATTATTGACCAACACAAGGCCCCATCACTCACTAATTACACTTTATTTTTTCTATAATCTTAATTTGAATCAAATAATTCTATACTAAACACATTATTTACTTTTTCATTTTTTAATTCACAATTCTTTAATAACATAGATTTTCTAATTTTCTAATTTAATATACGTAAGAGACTAACTAGAGATGGCCACGGATTGAGCCAGTTTTCGAAGGGTAGTGGAACCGGAACCGGCGGTTGCGGTTCGGCGGCAGACCGATTAACCTACGGTTCGGGTGCAGTTAACCGGTGGTTCAATTAAACGGTTCGAATAATTTGGACGGTTAACTGGCCGTTCAATTAAACGGTTCGAACGGTTCGACAACGGTTCATGGTTCATAACGGTTACGGTTCGAAAAAATATTGAACCTGAACCGGCCGACTGACCGGTTTTATTCACAGTTCGACCTGTTCTGATTCAATGGCGGACCGGTCCGAGCTGTTAGCGGGTTGGGCTAGACGAGCCGAACAGACCAACCCAGCCCATTGACATGTCTAACACTAACACTCTGACCGTGTATGCTACAATATTTAAACATAATAAACCACAAATCTCTAATTTTTGTCATATTTTTTCCCTAAAAATGTATAAAAGGGACCCATTTGTTGATACATACATAATGTCAATTGGGTTTTTGTTTGTATTAATTAGGGAAAAAGAAGAAGAGTACAATTTGGAGGTTCTAAGCTACATTCCAAATTCCAATAATACAACCATTATGCTAAGAGACACATAGCTTCTTCTCTTTTTCCCTTCTTTTTATATGTTTCCTTTCTTCTTAATTATATACTTAGTCTTCCTTATAAAGTACCATAATTATAATATTATTAATATGTTTAATCATAATTCCAACTTTAATTTAATTATTTTTTTGTTTAAAAAAATATTACTAAAATAGTAATTGATGTGTCAGTGTAAGGTTCTTTTTTCTTTCCCTAACTCAATAATAAATTAATTAATAATTAATGTTGCTATAAATAAATTAATCAATATACTAATTAAAAAGTCATTTAATTATATTTCATACTATAATAATCATAGATTTTGTGGGCTACACACGATCCTATACATTTAATTAATTTTGTTTCTATTCACACCTATCTCAATTATTTAAATCCAATGTAGTCAAACAAGTGTATGTGTGCTTACAAATGGATTAACGTTAATTCCAAAATTAAACATAATAATAAGAATGTCTAATCACAATTAATTATTTTTTTAGCATTTTTGTGTAAAAAAAAACCTAATTTTTGATATCTTTAGTTGAGCAAATATTTGAATCAAATACTGTAATCGAATAATAATCGAACTATTCGCGAATATTCTCAAATAGTTACCGAATCGAATTCGAACTTTTAATTAATGTTCGAATCGAATACGAATACGAATTCAAATATCACGAATATCTAAACGAAGTTGAACCGAATCTATTACTGTTCGGTTCGATTCGGTTAATTTACAGCCCTAGTGACAAATATAATCTAATAATAATAAATGCATCGGGAGTATAAAAAAAAAAATAGAATTCGAATTATTTTACCTTTATATTCTATAAAATTGTTGAAAATATATAATTTTGTTAAAATTAAAGTATAAAATCGAAATATAATATAATGTTGTTAAAATTTAAATTTTTAATAATTTGATTATTATTTTTAAAATAAAATTTAATTTTTTTTGTAAGAAAAACAAAAATTTGTAATATTAGAGACAATAAATCTAGGAAATTCAGAATGCTATAGGATTTTTGTACGAAAAGATAAAGAGGATAATGTATTTGACCAAAAGAGACAAGAGCCAAAAAATTTGAAGAAGCTGATTGGAGGAGGAGGAGGAGGAGGTTGTGACGGTGACCACGGTGGTGGTGGTAAGCGGTGGTGGTTACTTAATTACAGAGAAAGAACCGACAGAATGATGGATGTCGGAATAGCGTGGGAAGCAATAATTGGGTCTTCCCTCTGATTTCGGACGCGTCATGTCCGCATCAGATTCCTCCTCCGTACTACTCTACTCCTATTTATCTCCAATCTCATCCCGGATTTCGCGCTTCACTGTTCTCGTTACCAAACAACACTGTTTCCTTTTTTTAGACACCACTTTGCTTTACTTCCATACTAGTCGTTGATTCTTTTCTTCTTTGGGTTTATTTTTAATCCTACGGTTGTTGTTTCTTTAAACCGTACTCCTCGTGTCACATTATGTTACACCTGTCGTAGTCATTAGTCAATGTTTGCATATTGCCTAGTTTTACTACTGCTACCTCTTACAACATTTTTTGTTCTTTCTAATATATATATATATATTTTAAAAAATAAATAAATAAAACAATAATTATAAGGGCAATTTTTTTTTTCAAAAAAAACGTATAATTGGAATTAAATAAAATGTACCTTAGTAAATTGATGGGTAATTCTTGTCATGAAAAATCTGTATATGATCTTATTTCCGATAAATTATGCATGTTTTGATAGAAAAATGTTAAAATTCGATTATGTTGTGAAGGATTTTCTCGTTGTAAAGTGAAAGTTTAGACCCTCAATTGCAATTTCCCCCACAGTTCGCGGAACATTAGTATTTGATGTCTAATTAAGGTATGAGTATTAATCCACGTATGATCATCGCAATCCGATGTTTTAACCGGTTAAAGTTTTCGGTTTTCAAAATTATTTTTTACGATTTTTAATCGATTTTAATGATGATTAGTTTCAAATTTTCAATAATCACACTTAGATGATGATACAAACTGAAATGTCACATATTTATCTCGCTGTATTTGATTGATTAATCTTCTTAATATCAATTTTGGATCATTTTAAAATTGATATTAAAAGAATAATATAAACAATTCATTATTTTTTATAGACATACTTATTATATATTTTATTTAATTAAGCACAATCCTTTTTCAATCTTATTATATATATATCACATGAAGACCAATTCATACCAAAATTAGCTAAAAATTTGGAAGCAAAAGTAAGTATTTTTCAATTTTCATCCATTTACCTTGCTTACAAAACAAGTAAAACAAGCTCTGCCTTGCCAATTTTGGACCATATTTTTGTGCTCAAAATTAAATACCATATATATATATATATATATATATATATATATATATATATATATATAGCTCACACATGGATATGAGTAGCCAATATTGTAAAATTAATTTTAAATGGATATTATATTTTATTCGACTTATATAAAATTATAAAAATTATGTATATTATGACCTATTTTTCATATCAATTTTGAAAATTACATTATTTTAATAAACTAATCTTTGCTCACACAATCCTAATAAGAATAAAAAATTTTGCCAAAATTATACTAAAATTTAAAACCAATTTGAATGTATAATCAAGCTTTTTATAAGAATAAATTAATTAATATTATTTTTATTATTAACAATTTTTTTAATAAATTTTACCTTATTTTAAATTTTTAGAATGCATAAACATTTATTTTTCCATCAAATTGTATTTTGTTTGATTGAGTACATATTTATTTATTTAATTAAATTACATATTGTCCTTTCTACCCATAGTGGTGTCTTTGTTGAAATTGGAGTGCCACCAATTAAAGATTTTCCATCCTCCATTTTTAAGGGAGTGTCATGATGAAATTATTGATGGTAATTACTGAATTGAATTAATTTAGTAACCAAAAATTGGTAATAGTGATTTACTGATCAATAATTGGTAATAACTATCGGTAGTGGTTTCAGTTATGAATTCTGAAAATTTCGGTAAAAAAATTATACTGAATTATCGAGAAAAAAAACTGAAATGTTTGTCCTGAAAATGACATCGTTTTGTGTTAGTAAGTTAATGTTTGTAATCGGTAATAATGCTAAAAATTTTCGAATACCGACACTATTCGATATTGATAATACTGATGGCAAAATAATGATTAGTTAATCGATTACCAACTTATCAGTACGTTTACCGATTGCTTACCCCTATCCCTTTTGTCATTCTTTCTGTTATTGATACGTTGAAGAAAAAAAAAATTATTTGATGGCATTGTCTTCGTTTAATTCAATGATTTTTTTTAATTGTAATTTGTAATTAAATCATAAATAAAAATATAATATGTATTAATGCATATAAAATCTGCTTTCTTTCATAAAAAAATCAATTGGAATTGTGCATTTAAAAGAGTGATTTATAGAGTAATTAACTCATAATAAAAGTCAAGAAGTCAAAGTCTAGTAGGAGAGAGAGAGAGAGAGAGAAGGACAGGTGTCAGTGAAGGAGCTGAGTAGTCGGTAGAAGAAAAATAGGCACGCGCGCCTCACTAATGTCTACTTGGCAATATCATAAGTCGCTTTCTCACCTTCTTTCTTTTTGGCTTCTTCTTCTTCATTTCTGATTCCCCCTTCCCTCTTTTTCCCATTTCATTATTTTTATTTTTATTCCCTCTATTTTTTTAATTAAATTATTTTTAAACAGCTGCATAAATAAATAAATATACTTAAAAAAACTAAATAGTATTTAATTTGTGAAAATATTTAATTTCCACAGAAATTAAGAAATTGGGAATTGATCGTAAAAAAGAATTGATAGTACTGAGAAATAAATCGAAATAAATATTCTAATTTAATTTTTGATATTAAATTTCAAAACTTAATACGAATCGAAACATAACAGAAGAATCGTATAATACGGGACGATATATATTTTTTAAATACAAAATAATACAAAAATTAAGTATTTTTTGTATTATTTTGTAAAGAAAAAGATTGTTGTTAACCTACTTTTCTACTGCAAATAATTTTATTATTTTTCATGGTTTATCTAACCCAAACCCAAGTGGTTGGTTGGTCTTACAAACCTTGGATTTTTTTTTTTTTTATAAAATAAATATATAAAATGGAGAAAAAAAAACAAAATATTACATAAAATATTGATTTTTTTGGTTAATTATATATAAAAATTGTATAATTTAAACAATAAAAAACAAAGGAGAAATGAGATTAAAGATCTCTGAGTTTTCTGAGATTAATGGGAGAAATGTATTTATGATCTCCATCAAGCAATTGCTTGGCAAGAAGAAGATTGGCAGCCTCACTTGGATGATAAGGGTCCCAAAAAACATGCTTAGACCGGTCTTTACACAGGCTTGATGTTGGTCCACAAGGTATTATGCCTGCAAATTGTCCTCCATTTCCACAACATGCTCTGGTTGCTGTTGTAAACCCTGTAAATAAATTCCCCACCTTTTAGTTTACAATGTTTCCTTTTAGTTTACAATAAGTTTACAATAGGTTTACTTACCATATTTATCATAATTGGTGATGAGTTCCAGTACAAGATCATAAACATTGGCATAAACAATGGTAGCTCCAGGAAGATTTTTATTTAATTCATCTAATAAATTTTTTAATCTACCATTATATTGAATTGCCAATTTATTAGCCAAATCCACACATTCATTTTCCTTCAATTGATTTATAGTCTTCTGATATGGAATGCACCCAATTGGTCCGACATTTCCAATTACAAATTTTCTAGCATCTAATTTATATAATCTCTGCACCCACAAATTAATTATAAACAATTAATAATAATAATACAAGTTTAAGCATATTATAAACAATTATAATCTATTTATATACTTACAGTAAGTTGTTGTCTTAAATGATTAAGCATATCATCTATAAAAGCATCAGGACTTTGAGTAATTCTTGCACCAACTGATAAAACTGGAAGAAGGTAATTATTTAGGAAATCATTAGCTCCAACAGTTATGGAAAATATGGATTTTTTCATAATATAATCTTTTGCTTTTGATGGACCCAATAATTGATCAAATTGTTTTCTTGTAATGTTGAAATAATCTATTTGAATGTCCATGCTTAGCCTATTAATCTGCAAAAAATTATACATTAATTACCATAATTAGATAATTAATTAATTAATTAAGCAAAAAATAATTAATTAAAGTGGTAATTACAAATATTCTTCCAGTTGCATTCATAATCCCTCCTCCTCCTGAAGCATAGTTAACACCATATAATATAGCTTTTCCTGTTGTATTTGGAGCTAGAAATGGAATAGCATAATTTGGTTGCCCTAGTTCTTCCCCTATAAAATAAACATAAAATAATAAAAAAAATTAAAATTAAGCAATAATAATATCAATTTTTTATATTTTTTTACGAGCCGAGTCTCGAAGAACTTGGTTGAGTTCTTTTAATCTAATTTGACGATATAAAATCAAACTAAACTTGGCCGAGTCTCGAACAACTTTTAGGGCATGAAGACAAAAATATATAAGCATATAGCGTAGAAATTAATTATGCTTACCTACAATATCACCGATGGTTCTTCCGTTGGTGTATCGGCCGGTCGGGTTTCCACCGGAGGCCTTAAAATCGATACCATTAGGAGGGATATTTGCCCTAGATAAAGTTGGCAAATAATTGTTGTTTCCAGCATCAACAAGAGAATCACCAAAAATAAAAGAAGCTCCTAAAGCAGAATTATCTGCCGCACTAAAATTGATATAAACAAAAAAAACCAAGAAGGCCAAGGCATGATTAGTAGTAATAATGATAGGATTAGTAGTAGCCATGGCTTAATTAAAATACTAATTGTAATTAAGATGTTGTTAAAAGAGATGAAGTAGGAAGGAGTATTTAAGAGAAGCAAAGAGGTAGTTTGTGGGGAAGAAAGAATTGTTGGATTTTGGTATGACATTTTTATTTTTATTTTTATTTTCAAATGGGTAGTTTATCAAACATTGTTGCAAATTTCTCTGCATGGATTTTTGCTTCTTCTATACGTCAAATGGAGTGACGTAATTGGACGTTATTAAAAAAGGTTGTTTTGGGTTTGTATTCATATTGGGCTTGGGCCCATTTAATGGGCTATAAGGTCCTGTTTACTTTAGATTGACAACGGTACCCGACGGGGTCGATCGGTCTGAAACGGAATCTGTCGTAGAGGTGGCCACGGTTTGGGGTGGACTAAACCGTAACCGGCCCGTTGAACCGCCGGACGGTTTATTAACGGTTCGCCGGCAGGCCAGTTAACCGGCAGTTCGGTGGCGGTTAACCAACAGCTCGGGAGCGGTTAACTGGCGGTTCGGAAGCGGTTAACCGATGGTTCGAGAACGATTCACAGTTTATAACGGTTACGGTTCGAAATTTTGTTGAAAATCTGAACCGGACTGGCAACCGAACAGTTCTAGTTCCAGTTTGAGGGCAGATCGAGCCGGTTTTTCCACAGGCCGAGCCAGGCGGGCCCAGCGGACCAACCCGGCCATGGCCACATCTAATTTGTTGTAAAATTTGGATCCTGAAGAGAGTGGCAAAAACTTGAACCGACCCGACTCGAGCTAAATTCAAATTTAATTCGAGCTGAATAACCGTAAAAATTGGGTGGTCGAATTTTCGGATTCTGGCTAAACCTGACCTGACGCTGGCCCGGGCACAGCCCTATCCAAGCCCATTGTAAATGCTTATCTCAAAACAAACAATTTTTAAAATTAATCCTCGCAACTCGACCGTTGAGGAACTGAAGCTCACCTTAGCCTGCTTACAGTGAGCTCAATGCATTTCAAAAAATGAGGAAATCACAATCTGTTGAAGAATCAAACACAAACCCTAATCATGAAATCAAATATGATCAAACCCCTAAAATTTCATTTTATGAGAAATCAAGAGAAGAAAGAATCAAATCGAATCTTGAAAGAATGCAAAAACTTGGTCTCTTTGATCTTTCTCGCAATCTCAAGGCTTCTTCTGCTCCTAAACGCATCCAAATAAGAAATCCAGCACCAGCAAAACATTCCTCTCCGCTTCAGTCTTCTGGGCCTGTTCGCCGCTCCTCTAGGTAACATCATAATCTCTCTCTATCTCAATCTTGATTTATCATTTTCCAAATCTTTGAATCTGTTCTTTTCATCTTTAGTGAACTGGGTTCCTTTATTATATCGGCAATTTTTTTTTACTTATTTTGATTTTTGGGTTTATTAGGTTGCAGAATGCTACTCCTGTTAACTACTCACAGGCTTTGCTAAAGGTGGATTCAATGCCTGAGGTTTATTCAGAAGGGCATCAGAAGCTTTTGGGAAATAGTGAGAGAAGCTTGAAAATTTCTGTAAATGGTTGTAAAAAGGTTGGAAAACGAATTTATGATCCGATTAATGGGAAGACTTGCCATCAATGCAGGTGAATAATCTTCTAAAACTCTGTTTTTATGGTACTGATATTGATTATATTAACTTCTATGATTATTATCATTAACATCAATTCAATCTTGGGGGAAAAAAAATCATTTCTTGAGATTTCTGTTATAAGTATCAAAAACCATATTAATTTAATTAGCAATAGCAATAGTGGAAAAAAAATGGGTTATTCTAGTAGAGAACAACAAAGATCAAGCCTTGAAAATGCATTTTGGGATTACATTAAGACGTGCCCTCTTCCTTTTCTTTTGTAAATTATAGTTGGATTTACTTAGCTTTTTCAAACTTGCTTTTTATACAATATATGTCAATTATTCACCAATGAAAAGGGTGTCTTTAACAGGCAGAAAACTCATGGTTATCATACCCACTGCAGCGAATGCAATTTGCTCCGAGGACAGTTTTGTGGATATTGTTTGTTCAATAGGTATAGTATAGTTGCCTCAGAGATTCAATGTTTGCTTTCATCTGCTTTACATTTTATGATTCTTTAATTGTGAAATTAACATGGTAATGAGCAAGCAAGCAGATACGGCGAAGATGTACTGGAAACTTTAGAAAATCCAAATTGGATATGCCCCCCGTGTCGTGGTATTTGCAACTGTAGTTTTTGCCGGCATGCAAAAGGACGCCCACCTACTGGACAACTTTACAAGAAGGTAGTAATTCTTTGCTAATCCTAGTTTAAAAGCCGGCTCAATTAATTTTTTTTCAGGAGATAATCTTAGTTTTGCATACTGTGTCTTTCTTGCAGATATCGCGCTTGGGTTACAAGTCTGTTGCACATTATCTTAGTGAAACCAAACACTCACAAAATACAGTTGAAAAAGATTCAGTGACTACACATCAAGTTACAGTGAAAAGGCCACTGCCCTTCTCAGAGACGGTGAAACCATCAAATATCATCAACAATGAAATTAAGCCAGTAATGCCTCAATCTGAAGAGACAATGCATGATAGTCAAACAAAGAGGCCGTTGCTTTTTCCAGCTAGCGAAGAATGTTGTGTGAATATGGAAACTGTAGAGGTTAAACCTGAGGCACATGATCATCCTGGATTCGCAGGCCCTATGTATGAAGACAAAACAAAAAGTTTATTGGAGTCTGAGAAGGAAAATCAACTGTCCGGCCTTGGAAAGCTTGCTTCCGATGGCCAGGCAAAGATATTAACCACTCCTGATGGTGAAGCAGTGTCAGTGAAAATGGAACCCGAAAATGCCATCAATGGCCATCTGGGTTCAGAATTATTTACGTCTTTAAATGAGAAAATTTTTGATGACTTGCAATCTGTGATCACCAATCAAGAAGTGAAGAAAGAAGTTGGAGATTGCAAAAATGCTGATAGTATGGTGAAAGTGGAGAGTTGTTCAAAGCTGAAGAGAGCAGCTGAACTGAATCCGGACAGCATTGGTGCAAGATTACGACAGAGGCGAAGAATGGAATGTGCAGAAATTTAGATGCAGTGTTTCTATCTGTACTGTTTGTTAGAATATTGCAGGCCAAAATGTATTGTTTCCTCCATTAATTAAGCTTACCAACAATATCTCCTGTTGTTCTCCCATAGTTCCCTGGTGCACCGGCCAGTAGAGGCCTTGAAATTAATACCATCACAAGGGATATTTGCCTTAGACAAAGTTAGCAGATACAATGTTGTTTCCAGAAACAACAATAGATGAAGCTACTAGGCCACAATTTATGTTGCAGAACAAATAAAACCTAATATTTGTAGTAATAAAAACAGACCCTGCATCAATTCAAGGCTCAAAATATGGATGAAATTTAACAAAAGGAAAAGACATTACTGTCACTTGATGACTAGACATTCTCTAATTGATGAAAGGACATTAATGTCATTTTAGTAAATCCACAACCCAACGTTTCCCCTTCTCCTTTCTTCACTTCCCCATAGAAGTCAAAACTCGACCGTTGAGAAGAAGAAAGTGAAGTGAGGGAAGCTTGAATACAGAGCAAAGATGTTTGAATCAGAATCCAACTCTAACCCTAATCAAGAAATCAACAATGATCAAACCCCAACAATCTCACTTTATGAGAAATCAAGACAAGAGAGAATTAAATCAAATCTTGAAAGAATGCAGAAACTTGGGCTATTTGATCTTTCTCTCAAGCTCAAGTCTTCTTCTGCTCCTAAGCGCACCTATAGAAAAAACCCATCACCAGCAAAACATCCTTCTCCACTACAGTCTTCTGGGCCTGTTCGTCGCTCCTCTAGGTAACATCATAAGCTCTCTCTACCTCACTCTTGTTTTGTTGATTCATCATTTGTGAATCTTACTATGTTTTTATTGATTATCTAAGCAATGTTTTGTATCTGTTTGAGTATTTTTGTTCTGGATTTCATTTTGGGGTTCTATTAGGTTGCAGAATACTACTCCTGTTACTTACACAGAAGTAGTATTACCAAAGAAGAGTGAAGATGAAGATTTTAGGCGAGAGGTGGGTTCAAAGCCTGAGGTTTACACAGAAGAGCATCTGAAGCTCTTGGGAAGTACTGAGAGGAGCTGGGAATTATTTGTAGATGGGTATGGAAAGGATGGAAAACGAATTTATGATCCGATTACCGGGAAGACTTGCCATCAATGCAGGTTAATCCACTTGTTTAACCTTATTTTCTATGGCATTGATATTGATCACTGGCTCTTAAAATTATGATATACAGTTTCAATCTTGCAGAAAGGAATCATTTTTTAATGTTACAAGTATCAAAATCCCATATCAATTTACCAAGGAAATCCATTATATGCATGCATGGTTTCATCCACTGGCTGGTCACCTGTGCCTTTTGCAAGTATTATGCTTTATAATTTGTATTTTTTAGCATAATAAAATGATTGCATTCGAAAAACTTAAATGGGCATGATTGTCCATAATCCATATCTCTAAACTTGGTTATAGTTTGGTTAGAAATGGAAGGGGAATGATGAAGAAAGGTGGAACATAGTTCTGAAGTTTGGACCAGAAACTGTTTTGTCATAGTTAAGTAAATAAATGGTAATAGTTTTGTAAATTGGAGGTAATGAGATAGCAACAGAGTTTGAGGTAAAGGTTAGGCTATCAGGCGTGTTAAACCAGCTTTGCTACTCCCCTTTGATTAAAGAAATGTGAGATCTAATGCTAATTCATTTTAGCTTTTTCTTTTACTGTATATATTTCACTTGGTTTAAAAGATAAACCTACTTTTTGCAAGTGGAGGTTACAACAGAAAGTGTTTCATCAAATATCTATGCTTCAATAGTGCAGAATTTGGGTAATTCTAGTAGAGCATCATAAAGAGCTGCTTTCAATGAATTATGGGATTATATCGCAAATGGCTATTCTTTTTTTTTTTTTTTTATCAAATTCGTTCTTTCCTTTTGGCTTATTATATACCCATTTATACTTGGCTTTTTGAACCTTGCTTTACATACAATATATGTCAATCATTGACCAAAGAAAATGGTCTTTAACAGGCAGAAAACTCTTGGTTATCGTACGCACTGCTGCAGATGCAATATGGTCCAAGGACAGTTTTGTGGAGATTGTTTGTACATGAGGTATTGTTGCTTCAGAGATATCTGCTTTACATTCTGATATTCTGATATTGTAAAATTAAAATAACAATGTTCAAGCAGATACGGTGAACATGTACTGGAAGCCATAGAAAATCCAAATTGGATATGCCCCCCTTGTCGCGGTATTTGCAATTGTAGTCTTTGCCGGCAAGCAAAAGGATGGGCTCCTACTGGATCTCTTTACAGGAAGGTAGAAACTCTTTCCGTTAAGAAAAGCTGGGTCAAGTGTTTCATGAGATAAACTTAGTTTTGTTTTTTGTCTTTCTTGTAGATATCAAGCTTGGGTTACAAGTCTGTTGCACATTATCTGATTGAGACCCAATGCTCACAAAATACAGTCGAAAAAGATTCAGTGACAGCCAATCAAGTTCCAGCAAAAAGGTCACTGCCCTTTCCAGAGGAGGAGAAGCCATCAACTATCTCCAACAAAGTGGAACTGGAGGTCATTGATGCTCAGGCAAAAAGGTCATTGCTTTTTCCAGCTAGTGAAGAATGTTCTGAGAATATGGAATCTGTAGAGGTCAAACCTGAGGCACATGATCATCCTGGATTAACAGAATCTAAGTTTGAAGAAAAAACAGAAAGTGGGTTAAAGTGTGAGAAAGAAAACCACGTGTCTGAAAATGGAAGTCTTGCTACTGATGTCCAGACAAAGATATTAGTCACTGCTGATGGCAAAGCAGCCTCGGTTAAGATGGAACCTGAAAATGCGAATGACCATCTGAATTCAGAATTAACCCCAGGTATAAATGAGAAAACTTTGGATGTTACGCAATATGTGATCAACAGTCCATTTGCCAATCGAGAAATGAAAAAAGAAGAGGAGCTGCAAGCTGGGGATGGCAAAAGTGCAGATAGTATTGCCAAAGTTGAGAGTTGTCCAAAGCTCAAGAAGAAAACTGCATCGAATCCAGACAGCATTGGGGCAAGATTACGACAGAGGCGAAGAATGGAAACCCAGTAACAGAATATGTAGAAATTTAGAAAGATAGTTTGTTAGGCTAAGCAGAGAGAGACCAGAATGCAGTGGTGTGGAGGGCTTTTTGTTTTTGTATTTTGTGTCAGGCAGGTAGGCTAAGTTGGGATTTTGGTTTTAGCCCCATACACTACATTCTGGGTTCAGGCTGCATTTTTGGTAAATTAGCATTCTTGAATGCTTCTAATTCTAAGTAGTGAAAACCTCAATTATCAAGCCAGGCTTCTAAGCTTTTTATCTTTGCTTTCTTCTCTCTCAGCTTTCCTAGTTGTAAGTATTACTTAAGGTCATTGACATTGTATGCTTTTAAGTTTTAAAAGTGCTTAAAAGCAATTTAAGAGACATGCTAAACATCCACTAAGCAATAAGTAGTATAACTAAACATTCACCAAGTAATAAGTATTAATTAATAATATATAATTATATCAAAATATTAATTATAAATAAAATTTAGAAAATGTAATGTTAGCAAGAAAAAATTCATTTTTCATATAATAACATGATTAAACGCTGTATAAAACCGTTTAAATAATACTGTTGTATAAATAATACTGTTTTATACAACGTTATTCAAAATTTTAAAAGTAGCGTTATCGAATATTATAAAAAATAATATTTTATTTAAATGTAAAGAAATACTAAAGAAAAGATAAAACTAAAAATAAAAAAGAAAAGGAAAAAGAAAAAAGTAAAAAGACAATAAAAATGGTTATTTTCAAATTCAAATTTAATAAGACAGTCACTCGTAAACTTATTAATATCAGCTTTGGTAAAGCAAAGAGTAAAGACAGGTCTTTCTTTCTGGTATAAATAAAGTGTATTTGTTCTTTGTTAAACAAGGTATTTAATACCTAATTTGACCTTATTATCAATTATTTTGTAATTTTGGCTTCTGAAATATGATAATTAAGTGCATTCGCTAATTCCTTCTTTTCTTTGTTCATTATATAATGATAAAAACATATTAAAAGCAAAAGGGCCGATAATTACAAATTTTATTATTGTTTTAGGGGTAATTAAGTATTGCTTTGTTAATAAAATTGAGGATAAGATTTGGTAATAGTAGTGAAGTATTTAGTGATTTGACTAGTCAAAACGTTAAACACTCTTTTTTATAATGCGGTGACGTAGCGTTTAGATAATTTTAGATGTTAGATTAGTGTTTTATAAAAAATTAACCCCTTAACTTTTAGCTGTTAGAGTTTAGTGATTTATGAATTATTAACCGGATAGCTAATAGAGGTTCAAACAGTTAAACTCTATCAAAATAAGTAATTTTACGGAACAGACTTTAATTGTTAAACATTAGAGGGTATAACATTTTACAATCCACTATTTTAACCACTAACCTCTACAATAAAGTGAATGTTATCGAACAATATAATTATCAGTATTTAGTGTTTTGATTAACCTCAACGACTAAACATTATTTCAAACATTGTTGCCGAACAAAAGATTACTCTAATAACAATCGCATGATCTTCGAGAGACACGTAAATTTTAGATTTGAACCTCATAATGTTCAAAAAGAATAAAAAAACTTGATGTAAGTAGTAGTAATATACTATTAGGGACAATGAGTCCCACAACACCTAACATCTTTAATAGGCATGTCATGACCACAAAACCTTAATACTTTAGGAATTCTTCATATAAATAATATAATTCCTTCATTAAATAATCCATATTATTGCTAACTAATATGGGGAATTAGTTGTGTACCTCAGGCTTTGCCTCAGCTGAGCAGCACAACATTTAATTTTTTAATCCATAAATTTAATTATCTTTTAAAATAAATAATATATGTAAATAAAATATTTAAAAATATAAATACAAATAAAATATATTTGTATTTAATTAATTAAATATAGCATTCACATCTAGAAGTTGACTAATATATTAAGTATATATACATGTCATATAATAAACATAATGATAGGTTTAAATATGATTTAATTATAAGATTTGTATTAAAATAAATTAAAACAATAATAATCCAAATGGATCTTCTCAGACTCAGTAGTCAGGTTATTTTTCCAAAAAGTTATTTTTACAGTTCTTGAAATTGTCCAAGTTAAGCAAAAGGTTAAAAGCACCTTATAAGCTTAGTATTATACTTTGAAATAAGCACTTAAATAAGATTAATTAGTTTAGTAATAAGTAATTAGAGTTTGGTCAGCAAAATTTGAATCAATTAGATTAAAGTTAAAAATGAAATAATTACAATTTTAAGGTTGGAAGGAGGTTTTGGACTTTGTTTGGCTAAGTTGAACAGAACAGAAAACAGCTTTTTAAGAGACTAGCTGTAGCTGATATTTGACTTTTGGCCATGACCAATAGAAAAGAAAGGTTTTAGTGGGTCCAAACAACACCTAAATAAAATAAGAACAATATGCAAAAACAGACATTAGTTTAGAAAAAAGAAATTAGAGCATAAAAATAAGTAAACTAAAGAAAAATAATAACAGCAATCCTTACCTTTGGGTCAAATGTCCTTCTTGCTGTTTGTTAACAGTGGAAGATTGTGGAGTTATTTTTTTATATTGAGAAATAAAGAGAACAGTGAGTTTATATGTTTTGGATTTTTTCACTAGTCACAAACACAAGCAAAGGAAAGGAAGCATTTGATGTGGAGGAGGAGAGGGGTTTATTTTCTGCTGGCTGTAAAAAGAGAGAGAGAGAGAGACTGTTGTTTTTGAGCTCTCTCAGGTGTGCTAATGGTGTCTTCCCATTTGGGGATTCATGTGTTTGCTTTAAAAGTTAGTATCTTGGGTTATTTGTTTCAAAGTTTCTTGCTTGATGCGAGTTTCTCTGCAAAATTTGGGGATCTGGGTTTTGGGTTCTAGGGTTTGACTATCTCTCTTTCTCTCTCTTGGGTTTCTTCCAAATTTATTTTCTTTGTTTAAATTTTCAGTCTAATGGGGTTTTGACTTTATTCAATTCTGGGTCCTCTGCTTCTGCGGCGAAGTTTTCACCTGAAATTTTGAAGCTGAACTGAGTTCTTGTATTTTTCTCTTCAGTTTTTGGAGTTTTAGGGAAGAAATCTAAATTTTGAGCTCACTTGATCTGGTTGTAGAGTCGAGCTTTTTGCTTCCCTTCCTGCTAGTACCACCTAGGGTTTGAAACTGGACCCTCGTCTGGTCCTTGTAGATGGGCTAAACTGCTGAACTCAACTGAATCCAACTGTTTTTCTGGAGTCTTGGTTTAGATTATTTTGCTCTCTCTTAAGATTGGTTGTAAAGTGTAAAGCTTTAATGCATCTTTCACTGTGGAAGCCTATATCTCACTGTGCTGCTCTGATCTTAGACAAGAAGAGCAGGAAAAAAGATGTTTCTGAATCCAATCTTGACATAAAAAGGAACTCTTCTGTTCTTCGAAAATTGCAAGAACATAAGCTTAGAGAGGCTCTTGATGAGGCATCTGAAGATGGATCACTGTTCAAATCCCAAGACATGGAGTCTGAGGCAGTTGGAAACCAAGATGAGAGCCTTGGGAGATCAAGATCCCTAGCAAGACTCCATGCCCAGCGAGAATTCTTGCGTGCCACTGCCCTAGCTGCAGAGCGCATATTCGAGAATGAAGAATCCATCCCTGAACTCCATGAGGCATTTTCCAAGTTCCTCACAATGTACCCGAAGTACCAGTCTTCAGAGAAGATTGATCAGCTAAGGTCAGATGAATATGCACATTTGTCTCCCAAGGTATGCCTTGATTATTGTGGATTTGGGCTTTTTTCATATCTTCAGTCTTTGCATTATTGGGAAACTTCTACGTTTAGCTTATCTGAGATAACTGCAAATTTGAGTAATCATGCTCTATATGGTGGTGCTGAGAAAGGCACTGTGGAATATGATATTAAAGCCAGAATTATGGATTACTTGAATATTCCTGAGCATGAATATGGCCTTGTTTTCACTGTGAGTAGAGGTTCTGCATTTAAGTTGCTCGCAGAATCATACCCCTTTCATACCAATAAGAAGTTGTTGACCATGTTTGATTATGAGAGCCAGTCAGTGAGTTGGATGGGTCAAAGTGCGAAAGAAAAGGGTGCGAAAGTTTACAGTGCCTGGTTTAAATGGCCAACTCTTAAACTCTGTTCTACCGATTTGAGAAAACAGATTTCAAGCAAGAAGAGGCGAAAGAAGGATTCTGCAGTTGGCTTGTTTGTGTTTCCAGTGCAGTCTAGAGTTACTGGGGCGAAGTATTCATATCAATGGATGGCACTTGCTCAGCAGAACAATTGGCATGTCTTGCTCGATGCTGGCTCATTGGGTCCAAAAGATATGGATTCATTAGGGTTGTCCTTGTTTCGGCCTGATTTTATTATTACATCCTTTTACAGAGTATTTGGGTATGACCCGACTGGATTTGGTTGTCTTCTTATCAAGAAATCGGTGATGGGAAGCCTCCAAAATCAGTCTGGGAGTACAGGGACTGGAATGGTAAAGATAACACCTGAATATCCCTTGTATTTGAGTGATTCTGTGGATGGTCTGGACAGACTGGTTGGCATTGAAGACAATGAAGATACTGGGAATGCTGAAACAACCACCGAAACTCACCCAGGATCACAGCTGCCTGCGTTTTCCGGTGCATTCACATCTGCTCAGGTGAGGGATGTATTTGAGACAGAGATGGATCAGGATAACAGCTCTGATAGGGACGGGACAAGCACCATATTTGAAGAAACAGAGAGTGTTTCGGTTGGGGAAGTGATGAAAAGCCCCGTATTTAGTGAAGATGAATCATCAGACAACTCATTGTGGATTGATTTGGGTCAGAGTCCTTTGGGGTCAGATGCAGCAGGTCAGCTAAACAAGCAGAGAATATCTTCTCCCTTACCACCTTTTTGGTTTTCTGGGAAGAAGAATCAAAAGCGATCTCCAAAACCAACTTCACAAATATATGGCAGTCCACTATATGATGACAAGGGGGTACATGATGACCACCATGTGCTGTCATTCGATGCTGCAGTTATGTCTGTTTCACAGGAATTGGATCTGGTTAAGGAAGTTCCGGAAGAAGAACAATATGCAGAAAATTACACTCCACGGAGTGGTACAAAGGGTTCAAATCATCTTCATGTTCATGAGATTGAGGAAGAACCTGGAACTAGCATTGCACTTTCAGCTGGTTCTTTATCAAATTTTTCTGTAAATAATTCCCAGTTCAATAATTCATCTGCCAATCATCATGGTCTAGCAAATCGCTTAGCATCTGCAGTTGGCCCAGACATGAAAGAGAGTGCCATAAGAAGGGAAACAGAAGGCGAATTCAGATTGTTGGGAAGAAGGGAAGGAAACAGATATGCAGGTGGGCGATTTTTTGGGGTGGAAGAGAATGAATATCCAAGCAGGGGCAGAAGAGTGTCATTTAGCATGGAGGAGAACCAAAAAGGACGTCTAAATAATACTCTGGAGCCAGGAGAATTATCTGTAACCAGCCTAGATGATGAAGAGTACACCAGCGATGGGGAATATGGTGATGGGCAAGAGTGGGATAGGAGGGAACCTGAGATAACTTGTCGGCATTTAGATCATGTGAATATGTTGGGTCTCAATAAAACAACTCTCAGATTGCGATTTTTGACCAATTGGCTTGTGACCTCCTTACTTCAACTAAGGATACCCAGTTCAGATGGGGAAGGAAGAGTACATCTGGTCCACATCTATGGTCCAAAAATAAAATATGAAAGGGGTGCAGCTGTAGCTTTTAATGTTAGAGATAGAAACCGGGGGCTGATAAATCCTGAAGTCGTTCAGAAGTTGGCAGAAAGAGAAGGTATTTCGCTGGGCATTGGTTTTCTTAGTCACATTCGAATACTGGATAGTCCGAAACAGCATCGAGGTGCTATGAACCTTGAAGATGCTACTCTATGCAGGCCAATGGAAAACGGGCAACACAACGGAAAAGGCGAGTTTATAAGGGTTGAAGTAGTCACTGCATCCCTTGGATTTCTTACCAATTTCGAAGATGTTTACAAATTATGGGCTTTTGTGTCGAAGTTTCTTAATCCAACCTTCATCAAAGAAGGTAGTCTTCTTCCAACAGTTGAAGAGGGTTCAGATACCTGAGTTTCAGAACAATGATCAGTGGTCCATTTCCTGAAAGAAACAAATGGATTTTTGTAAACATGGAAAATCAATCAGCATATAAATCTCCATTACAGAGCTGAAGATCAAATTTTGCTAAAAGGTAGCATTCAAAAGTGATTAACAGTTACTCTTCTTCCTTAAGACTGGTGAATTTGTTAATTCTTGTTTGTTTGATTTTTTTGTTTCTCCTTTTGGGTTATTGTGGAGGGTGGCATTAGAATTTGTATTATCTCAGAAATTTATGTTGACCTTAAAAAGCATTACTTGGATGAAACTTCACCAGTCTGACTGAACATTCTGCTTTTGGTCTCCCTACAAAATCAAAGTTACTTCTGTAAAACAAAAAAATTAACCTTATTTTGCTTCTTGTAGTCTATATAATACCAACTTGATATCTTCTTTGGTCTTCACCATGAGAATGAATGTATGTTCATATGGACCATGTAATTTAGTATAATGAATGCTTATTGCTTAGTGCTTCCTTTTTATAAAGTTGGGTTGGACAAAGCAATGCAAAATTATAATGATCAAAGCTTACTTTTTTCCTTGAAAAAATACAAAAGATGATAAATCATAATAATTGTTTACATTTTGACAAAATACTCTAAAAAGGGCCTTTATATGGTTGGTGATAGTGAAGCATTTCAGCCTACTTATAAGATAACTTTTTTTTAAGAGTTTTGCATGTCTTAATCAACATGATTAAAGAAATGTTATCTCCATTAGCAAAAATTAAAAAACAAAAAAAAAAAAAAAAGTGAAGCTGCTATTATTTTATAAGCCATATGATAACAGGAGAAGGTAATTAATGGCATCATCTTCCATTTCAAAATTAAAAATTTCAATTTCTGAAGTTCTACAATGAGCAGATCAGGTTTATGTATACATAAATTAGTGATGCCTTATCAAAAAGCAACAAACCACCAATATTTGGAGACGAATCTAAAGCTTCTGTGTTCTATTTCTATTGGCTGCTTTGACAAGTTAAACAAGCTAAATGGGCATTATCTGATTCAGGATTCAGTTGAATCTTACCAAGCAAATTTCATTATCCATGAAAATCCTGCTTGCCATTCAAGGTTTCATCAGATCTTGAAGATTGAACATTTTTGCTGCTACCTGTGAGAATCAGAAAATTGGCTTCGAAATCATGATTCCATCATCTTTATAAGAAATGCAGCTTCCATTGCTGACTCCTTGCAGTGCAGGTATCTGTTTTCCTCAACAATGTCCGTTGTTAAATTAAGCAGTATTGGACGGTTGGGATCATAAATCGTGTGTTCCCGGACTCGTGCAACCCATTTTCCTGCTTCCCAAACCCCAAATCTGAAACATCAAACATGAAGTTGATAAGCATATGACTAATCAGAAAAGCATAAATTCACTGTATGTGTCTGTACAGCGTATATTTATAAATCATCATCCGTTTAACATGCATTTAGTCATATCCATCTTCACTATGATCTGGCTAAAAACGATTAATTCTTTTCCTCAAATC
Organism: Croton setiger; assembly: GCA_948099555.1. Lineage (NCBI taxonomy): Eukaryota > Viridiplantae > Streptophyta > Magnoliopsida > Malpighiales > Euphorbiaceae > Croton > Croton setiger. Next base: position 22,738 of record CANUEY010120631.1, read on the forward strand.
AAACTAGACACATGATAATCAAGAACAAGAGGTTATTCTTTCTAAGTTCTTGTCCATGCCATGAATTCCCCTTTTTTGTCTTGTTACATTTCTAAAGTGTTTTGGATTTTACTTTAAAACCATGGAACCAGTTTATGAACTTAGCATCCACTCATGATGATCGTGTTTTAACAAACTGTGGAAATGGACAGGAAAGTGTGCTAGCAAATTACCTTGTGTTAAAAGATGAGGTTACCAATACAGCAGGATAAAGGGTGTCCTTCTGAATATTGTCGTAGGGAGAATATTCCAGTATAGCATGGAAATCATCAATGTCCCCAGGGTATCCAAACTCTTCGAAGTCCACTGCTGTAAGTGGTAAAATGGGACGGAGAAGAGTGTGGGTTGGATCCAGAAAAGGAACCTAAAAAAAAATAAATAGAAGAACAAGAACTGAATACTTACTCAGAGTATTAAAAAAAGGAAATAAGAAACACAAATGGAGGCATAAAGATCCTGATATTAGAATATACCTTCAAAACGGCAGCGCGAAATAAATCCGGGCAACAATTGATGGCTGAAGCAACTAAAAGTCCTCCAGCACTATATCCCCATCCGGCAAGCTTGTTTTCTTGCACAATTTCATTTTTAACAAGGAATTTGGCACATGATAGATAATCTTTGATGGATTTGAGTTTATTACGGCGTCTGCCATCATGATGCCACTTCTTACCCTGACCACCACCTCCTCTGCAAACAGATATAAATTCAGTATATTTAAGCTTTAAATACTCAAATAACGCTAAAGACTCCAAAATTACAAATACAGTGAGCTAAAGATAACTGTTTTATAACAGTAATACAAACAAATGTAATACATAGAGCAAGCTGAGCCTGAAAAGAGAAAATCAAGCGGGTTTACAGTTGAAACAAACCTAACATCAGCATATGCAATTACCCAACCACGATCAAGAAGGCTTTTCAACTCACTACGCCACCGTTTATCGAGCAGCTCACCATAAGCTCCATGCCCATGAAGTAACCCGGGGTTTTGATTTGCACATTTATGTTTGCGTGAATATAAAACAGTTAGAGGAACCAAAACTCCATCATATGAAGAAACATTATAATGTTCACAAGCATAAAACTCAGAGAGGTCATTCCACAAGTTATCATCTTCAGATTTTTCTTCACTAAAAGAGCCACAGTTTTGGTTGTTTGAGGAGTTTTTCATGACGCTGTCCAAAGAAACTTTGCCGTACAGAATTCTTGTTCTTTCATAAAGCATGTTTTGTTGTTGGATGATATTCCACTTCCCATTTGTTAAGTCATAATCAACTACAGCATCTGGCATCTGTACGAAATTTGGAGGTCAGTACTCAATTAAAAACTGCAAATTGTTGCCCAAAAAACAGAGAGGAAAAACTGAAAAGCAGTGAAGCACCCATGCAATTTTCTACACGAGCACATAGCAACACAAACGAGTACTTGAGTCAAATAAGTGAGGAAAAATAACTTAATGTTTTTCTCATTGTTATTGAATAATTGGTCACATGAGATAACAACAATTGGCATTACTGCTTCTGTAAAGAGCCAAGATATGCCATGAATTGAGTAAATGTTTTCCAAACTATGTTTCAGAAAGAATAAATTGTAAACCTCAGCCACTGAAGTATGAACTACAATGAATTTTGAGTAGATCAGTTGACGGCCAACAATATAACCAAAACAACACTTTATTATTTGACAATTATTTGAATAAATATCCTAGATTCATAGTGGACCAAGTACTTCAGAATAATACAGAGAGCATTTTCAAAATACAGGAATTTAATGTTCAGAAGTAATTCACAGAACCTCTTCCCAACCATATATATTGCAACAGTAATCTAGATCTGGATCCACACAATAAATCTTTAAGAAAGAAACATGCTGAAACTATTTACTTTAGGGACAAAAACAATTTTACCACAGGTGATGATATTGTAAACCGCATAGTTGATGAATGGTAATCATAATTTGGTCCTGGTGAAATTTGAGAAACATATTTTGGAAGAGGGAGGAATCTGGGGTTAAGATCTTCCAGATTGAAACCATTCTGCAATAACAAGAGAAGAACATATGAGAAAAACAAAAGAGAGTGAGAAAAAGCATACTTCAAGAGAAACTGTTGCCACCATTTGTCAATTTCATGCATTTCCAAGATGATGATGTTTGTTTTCTCACCTTCCCAGCAGGCAAAGGCAGAGGAACTGAGCAAAGTCTAAAACTTCCACCTTCCCTCATGATTAGTACCAAGTGTGTATCACAGAAATCAACATCCTGAACAATCAAACCCTGATCATGATTGAATATACTCTGCAATAAATGAGAGTGGATTCATGAAGATACAGGACAGGTTAGCCACAATGCTACCAAATAAAGAAAATCGCAACACAAATAATGTAAAAATCCAGAAATTCATGGAAATGGAAAGTAAAGAGGAGAGTGTGGCAAACAGATCTCAATTGCCAAACTATAAAATACTGAAAGAGGTTTGTCAGAAGAGAACCATGGAAAAGAATAATTGCAAGTCCACCACAGAGAAAGATATGAGCCAGCTACGTACCTCCCATATTCTTGGACTGGAAGAAGTCCTAACAGGACAGCGCAGAAGATAATGATGATCAACCAACTGGCCCAACCTTGCAGCATCAGTAAATAAATAAAGATAACCTTGATGATGTTCAATTATACAGTGGGCTTGACCTTCACATTCCCACACTAATGTCATACCAGACAATGGGTCAGCTGCATTTATCAGAAAGACCTAAAACATGGTCATGATTGTTATACCATTTTAGCTAAAGATTAATTTCAGTATCACAAGTGCAGAACAAAGCATTCTGAAAAAGGTACCTTAGAAGATGTGGAAGAAAAGGTATTGACAGTTACAAACTGAAAATCTTTTGTGTTTCTTATGTTAACAAAAACATCTTCATTTGGTTCATCTAAAAGCAAAACATCTTCATCAGTTGATCCAATCATGCTACAATACAACCTGATGAGAAAGAAAAGAACTTCAAATTCAATTTGCTACGTCCAAGATAAACATAGAGCACAATTAATTGTCATCATGTTGCTAACCTGCATGGCCGTTTATACTGATCAGTAACAACATAAAGCAATGCCTGGCCATCCTTGGTCCAAGCCAAATTTGAAACTCTATCTGCCTTAGGCTTACTGCATAATGCACCAGAATTCAAATTCCTAACAGATAACATAAACCAGTCATTCTCCTTGTCATACATTGTATATGCAAGAAACCGATGATCAGGTGACACTTCTGATAGCTCTTCATAAGCATAGCCTAAAAACAAATATTCAAATTCAAATCAACAAAACAACACAAGAATTGGAAAAGCCAAAATTTGAATTTTGCATTTTCAATACCTCCAAATCTCTCTGCTTCTTGATTGTAATCAATTAGCTTCTGCTCAATTCTTTTCCCAGAAGTAAAATCAAATCCACCAAAAGGAGATTTATTAGAAATGAATTCCTCATTTAAGCTCAACAATCTTCGACACAGCAATGGGTACTGTTTTCCTTCTTCAACTCTTCTATAGTACAACCTGCGGCGGGGATAAAAATCCACCTTAAAATAATAAGAGAAAAAAGGATCATTCCTTTTTAAATTTTCTCAGTATCCTAATCGAAGTAATGAACTTTGGAGATACATACCACGGTCCCCAGCGAATTGGAGGGGTAGAGAGGTCAAATTGCATCCTGGACGCCATTTCAGACTGAAGCTTAGTTTGCAGCTTCTCAGTATCATACATAACTGCTTCTGTATACTTCTCCTCTTGCTCCATGTACACATCCATGTGTCGCATGGCCACCTTATCGTCCAAGCTCGACATCCAGTTGTACGGGTCCTCCCATGCTGCGTCATGGAATGTAAAGGATTTGGGTCTCTGCGGCGGTTTTGGAGGCTTTGGTGGGGCCGGTGGTGTCGGTTGTTTTGGAGGTTTATATTGGCGGACAAAGAGGATTGTTCCAATCAAAGGGTAGCGACGCCGGGCGACCGTAAGGAGGTGGCGCATGATTTTGGGTTTGGAAGGGGAATTTTCAGGGGTTTAAGGAAGTGTAGACAATAGTGAGAATTCAACTGAGAGTTCTGGTGATTCCCGCTATCAAATTAAGAATGGTAGTCTCGCTTACGTGTCATCAATTGAGTGGCGATCTTCATTCTTCAGGAGGGAAAACTAGTGAGCGTTCTTGTTTTTCTTTCTCAAGATCATCGTGACAAAACACAACCACTTCTCCATTAATTTGGGTTATCAACTGGTAGCCAATTTCCATGGAAGCTAGGAAAGTTGGTGGAAATGAGATAGATTTAAAGGAAGATGAAGATCACAAGCAAAGAAAGTTTATTTACATGAAATTAAATTTTAAATTATTTGTATAATTTCTGATATTTTGTCTAATATATATTGTAATATCAGATTTTACAAATTATAGGACGTAAGTCATTTGAAAAAATAAATGATTTTGATTAAAATTTTCAAAATGACAAAATTAACATTTGTTGGCTTTGGTAGATTAAATTGAAAATATCATAGTCTACTCTTTCTTACTTGGCTTTGGTCAATTTCTTTTATATATATATATATATATATATATATTCGTTCCTCAACTTCTTCATTTTTGAATGCATATTTCAAGAAATATATAGTAGAGGTTATGCTTGAAGATGCCGATGCTATAAAACCAGTAACACTTATTTTCATGGAATTGTAAAAGGGAGGAACCATTTCTGATTTCCACATTACTTTCGAAAATAACCAAATCTTTGCTGTAATGGCTATTAGCTTTTTGTAAAACTTCAATGCCTCGCTAGTTTCAGAATACTAGTATAGCAACAATAACCTTTCACTTTAATTGTTGTTAAAGTGGTTTCTTCTCATTCTTTTCAGTTTTTATTTTTTTTACATTTTCTGTATTGTGCTTGTTCTTGTTCCTCAGGTACCAACCGATTCGTTTACGTGTCCAGGGACAGGGAGAGAACTGCAAGTATCTTGATTCTTGAGGCATTCGAAGATGTGGGGATGGTCATCTTCGGAGTAACTTGATAGATTATTACTAGAACAAAGAGTAGCTAAGCATGTGATTCTTCAAGAGTATCGTTAAATCCCACATTTTGGTCAAATGCAACAGCAAAGCTGTATGTTTCCATTTGATGCTGAAGAATATGCAAGGGAGATCTTGAAATGGGATGAAGAAAGACCTAAACTTTCATAGCAATGAGTCTATGTAATGGGTTCTGTTTGCTACATTATTTCGCAGACAATGTGCATATAATGGCCATTTAATGGGCAGAAGTGAAGATTCTTGTGAATATAATGCAGCTGAAAATTTTTCCATAACCCATCTTCCCTAGCATGTTTCCTTATATTCCTGCTATGTTACATTGTTGTTAATATTGCGATTCGAATTAAGATATCCTGTATCGAAATGGAATCAACCAAATCTTCAAATTCATCAAATTTATGTGTAGTGTTTCTAGCTTTGAAGTGGGATTTCAATATATTCATTTCCTTAAGGTAAGATGATGATGCAGTTCATCTAATTAAAACTTACCTAATCTTTACAATAATTAGAAAACTCAACAGCAATATGAAAACTTCAACTACTCCAATTAAAACTAATCTGGTTGGATTTCATTTCATGAAGCTAATAAACTATCTAATGGAACTATTTACTTGCAATTGTATTTTCATAAGATGAGTCAAACCAATTAAAACACATTTCCACTGCATAAACTTAATTAACTCAAAACGATTAAGATTCAAATTGCATTGTATCCAATCAGATCTGAAAAACACAAATCTCAATATCCAAAATTAAGGATTACTACTTAACAAGTCTTTAGATAACAACATAATACTCATCATTTCCTGCAAATTAATAATAAGAACAAAAAGCTTTAAAAATGAAAACTCAAAACCTGAGCTTAGTAAAGAACCACCTATTCTTTCCAGTCTTGAACCGCTCCTCGAACCTTGCCTTTGTCTCCTTAGCAGCCGCAACCTTCTTCTCCTTGCTCTGAAGCGAGTCTACTGTCACTACATCCTTAAGGTCCACGTCCAGAGTATAACGAGTTGGCATCAAATGCTGATAATTGACGAGCTTGATGAAGCACTTAACGCGGGATTTCTTTGCTGTCTTCTTCGCAGAATCCTTCTTAATAACCTTGCTTGGGTACTTCTTTATCCCTGCAACCAAACAGTGGCCATATGGACGGTCGCGTGTTCCTTCGTCGAAGGACTTGAGAATTACCGCCTTACGACCGGCGTAGCGTCCTTGGAGAATGATAACTGCCTTGTTTGGCTTCAAGAACTTCACCATTTTCTCCTATTCGGCGTCTCTACCTCTGCAACAGACTGTCCAAACCCTAGATTTAACGAGGAAAAGAAGAAATATATATAAGGTCCTGTTTGATGCAACCCTAATTTTATACTGGTTATTGGGCCTTGTTGGAATATGGGTTGTTATTGAGTCCATTTTGGACTCAGTATTAAAAAAGATAAAAATTATAATTTTGCCCTTGTAGTTTTACATAATTCATGATTTCATCCCTATATTTTATTCTTTAGTTACTTGAAGTTGATGTTCTATGTAGAATATAAACTTACATCAAATTTATATTCAACTGGAATTGATATAATCATGTTTTCTTGTACTTCCGCTTAAACTTCATCAGTTAAAGAGTTCAATTGGTCGTCAGAAGAGAATACATGAATATCAGTCTTAGATTCTATCCAGCTTATTCCAGGGTCTTTTTCCAACATCAATCCGCTCATTTTTCTTCCCATTTCTGCAACATCATCCCATTTTTTCTGCAGAAGCATAAAGATTTCAAAGCAAAATATGTGTCGCCGCGCTATCTTGAGGATCTAATCTTAACATGAACTCTTATTTTCAGATTCCTTCTGTTCACACAAGAGCTTAGGAAAGTTCTCCATAGTTTCAAATTCTCTTCACTATATGTTGATTCATTGATGAGCTTTTCTGCTTCGTGACCTGCTCGACTTAGTAAGCTTACCATACAACTGTAGTGCTTAGGACAAGCAATAATTCCATTTTTCTTCATATAATCCCACAAGTACATGCTTACCTTTTTCGACACAAACACGATGGTTCCAAGCAGAAAATAGCGACAAAAATGTTACTTGATCGGGGATTATACCGTGCTCTAGGACTTCATTAAAGAGCATCACTGCCTCATCAGCCATTCCATGTTGACTATATCATCCTATCATTGAATTCCAGCACTTCAAACCGGGATTCAGAACTTGGGAGAATATTTATTGTGCAGCTTGAAGATTGCCATTTTTCGTGAACATATCTATTAGACTTCCGCAGACAGACATGTCAGCATCACAACCTCTTTTTATGGCAAGGGTATGAACATTTGTCCTTGCTTTAATGTTGCAAGATCAGCACAATCACTCAAAGCTCCACTAATAACGAAGCTGTCACTCTTGTGACCTTTCTTGCACAATCTGCAACATAATTTTACTGCACTTTCCCCATCACCTAATCTGAAGTGACCCATAATCATTCCTATCCATAGAACGACATCTTTATTTTTCATCAAATAAAAAACCTCCTGCATTTTCAGGTGTTCATATTTGATAAGACTGCCACTGAGGTTGAATACCCACATGTAGGTGTTCATATTTGATAAGACTGCCACTGAGGTTGAATACCCACATGTTAGAGTCGGTGCTTCAAATCCAAAGAGTGCTTGCGAATTTATGAGATAGAGACAGGAGACAAGGAAGATGATAGACCGATTTCCAGAAAAGCAAAGAATAAATCAAATTCTTCATGTGCTCCTCGAAAGAAGATGATAATTGGTTCAACTTTCGTTGTCTCGCAGCTTGCGTGCACCCATTCCTAGTCCTCATGGTATGTTTTTTTGATTATTTAAATGCACCAAAATAATCTCATTTCACAATTTTCAGGCTGTTAAGATGGTTTTCCTGATTCTTAATTATTTTCTGTATGTATTCTGATCCTCAAGGCTTAAACCCAAGAACCTTAAATTTCACGAAGCAAATTCAAAGTTAAATGTCGTAAGTTTTAAAGTTCATGATCTGTAAGTAGCTTTGCAAAATGATACAATAGTTGTCTAAGTCCTACATTTATTTATTAGTTCATTCAATGCAGGAACAAATCAACAGGAAAGACCTTTATGTTTAAGAGGATCATCAGCACCCAAACGAGCCGAAAAATCCATTTTTTAGAATCACCATAACACAAGCAACTCTGGAACGACACTGTATAAACTGGTAACTTATGTTGAAACCATTATAGTCTATTCAAGATGCAATTTGGTTAGGTTTCTTACTTACGGTTTGGTTAATTTGATGTACAGAATGTACCCACATCATTTTCCAAGAAAACTTCAAATCTGGGCAGTTTGGCGAAAGTAGCCAAGTTCAGGGAGCAAAATGAACATTTACCCAAAAAACGAAGATTATTCTTTACAATTTGAAGCAGGGTTGAAAAAAAATCGTCAAAACAAAAGAAAAGCCTCCGGCTCGGGGATTAGGCGCGGAGGAGGTTTGGACTGGCTCGTAACCTAAGGTATGGTATAAGGCTTGTGCTGTTTTTCTTCTTGTTCTTGCTCTTCGTATAGCCGTTATAATAATTGAGATAGATAGAGATTCTTCATTCATTCATTCTCCTGTATCTATCTCCAAACAGCCTCCTAATGAATCTCTTTTCTGCAGTACCCAGTTCAACATCAGCAATTTAAAGAGTTCAATCAAATTATGGTTAATAATTTGGAACTTACACAGTGAGTGAGAAGATTAGAATATGGGGAGTAGGGTTCCGGTGCAATCCTACAATTTGAGATCTGCTAATTCATTTACTGTTAGTTCTTTACATGATCTCAACGCCGTCGACGTTGATTCCCCCGACACCAATATCGATTCTATTGAGACAGTTGATCGTCATGATGCCGGTCATGATTCTAATTCTGCTGCTGTTGTGAGTTTTTTCGTTTTCTTTTTCTTTCTTTCTTTTTAAAGATGACTTGTGTTAGTTGAGAGAAAACCGGTGAATAAAAATCCCAAAAAATTCGGATATTATTATTATTTTTCTGCATTACTTCTTATTTTTTATCAAATTGTTATTGTACAATAGCTTATTCTTTGTATGACTCATTTTGTTTGCTTCGATTTTATATAAATTTCTTTTTTTAATTTTTTTTGTCTATATTATTTGATATCACAGTATTATCTAATTGAAGTTTTCTTCAAATTGTTCCTCTTTATTTTATTTGAATTTGATCTTCTTTAGTTTTCTAAGAGGAAAATCTCTCTTGTCCTTCCAGGACTGCATTCATGAATCGTATAGGAATTCTTTGCCACTCAATGTAGTTGGTGTTGATGAAGATCGATCCAGTCTTGAGAAAAATTGCTCTTCTAGAGCTGCCTATGATTTGTTGACCGTTGATGGTACTTATTTTTGCCAAAACTATCCTGGCAATTGAACTTTTCTCCTGTATTCATGTGTTCAGTTAGGTTAACTAGTTTCCAATGGGTTTTGGTCTAGATGTTTCACCTATCGAGTCTGCCAGGGCGAGATTTTTGCAAATAATTGTTGATCACTTTATCAGCGATCATGTGATTGAGGTGACCGATAATAATGAGGCTGAATATGGTGTTCACTCAGGACAAGATAAACTAAATAAGAGGAAATCAGGAGATGTGCAATATGAAGGAGATCCAAGGTTTGTTCTGCCATTGATGTATGTGGCAAATTTGTATGAAACACTAGTTAATGATGTAAATATGAGGCTTGTTTCTTTGAATGGTATTCGGGACAAGACCATTGGTGTAGCACTTGAAGCATCTGGGGGGTTGTATAGAAGAATGGCTAAGAAATTTCCGAAAAAAGGTATTATTTGGTTTCTTCTTTTTTATTTTTTTTTGTCAATAAAGGTAATGCCATGAAGCAGCATCTAGCAGGCGTTTATTTTCCTCTTTTTGTCTATTACATTGGGCTATTTACTTTGTTTTGTAGGTAATTGCATGTTCAAAAGAAGAGAATTGGCAACTTCGGTTGAGACAAGAACACGGTTCCCAGAACTAGTGATACAAGAAGAGAAAAGAGTACGTTTTGTGGTGGTCAATGGTTTGGATATAGTTGAGAAACCAAATACCATGCCCATTGAAGATGCTGGCTGGTAAGTAGAACCTGCATTTTTCTTATTTCTATGGATTACTACCTATATATTATGGTTTTATGACTAATTTTTTGGAGAACTAACTTCAACCTCATCATTTATAGCTTGTCCTCAATTATATTTCTTACACATCTTGTCAACCACAAAAATTATGATGATTATTATAAGAATGAAACTCTAGCATACGATTCTAAATTTGGTGCTGCATCATCTATCACAAATGTGTGGTTGGAGGATGGATATGCTTTCCCCAACATCTGTCCGAGCAGTCTCATTGATTTGGTTGCAAAAAATGATCCATCACTATTTTCCAATGCTGCCATAATACAACACCTCTTTGACCCTCCATCACTCTTGGCTATTGATGGTTCAGGTTCAGAAGACTGACGGGTCGGAGTGAAGTTGCTGTCTCTGCTCGGGACTACAAATTCTACTCTCCGAGGCACAAGTATAGACGTGTTATGTCCAACATCCCTGGTTTGGCTGTAAGTTCTAATCCCTTATGTGCAAACATTAGCGTACACTAGTTGTAGTTTGGAGCTTTCTGAACATAAAAGCATCCAGCATGCTTGAACTTGAGGCATGTACTCATACAGGTTTACTTCCAACAATATTTGAGATATATAAAATTGAAAGAATCTTGGCCACCGTACAAGTGATGAAAACTAGTTGGAGCTCAATATTGTCTCGCTAGCTGGGATAGCCTAGGAAGTTTATGGAAGGAGATAATAACCAATTTTAAGTTTAAGAAGTTGTAGTGTGATACACAACATTTTACTTTTGAGTAATAGTTCTATTACATGTTAGGCTGGTTATTATGAACTAACAAAAAATGGCACCCTGATATGGGAAGGGAAATTAGTTCGTAACCAAATGATAATGTTGTACTCTTGATTTACTTGTTTGGAAACCTAATGTTACCCTCACTCCTAGTGTTGTACCATAATTTTTCACTGTTCCTTGTTCTCATTCCAAATCTACACTTCTTCCTTATCTTATTGGTACTTACTTTCGCTCTTTATGTCTATTTCATGCAATTTATGTCTATTTTGTTAAAAATTTATGGGATTGTTCTTGTTATTTGTTAAATTCTGTTCAAGAAATGGATAATCTTGATTTTGGTAATTTAAAACTTATATGGTTTACTCTATTAAAATGTCTAATCTTCAATTTTTTATCTTTTGCTTCTTGAATAAAGTTAGCTTTCGATTCTCATACCCATTTAAAGAATAATGACAAGATTGAATTAGAAATACTAAGTAAAAGCTGTTAGGTTTTTTGAGAACTATATTTGATGAATCAGTGGTTTATAATCACATCACAAATGTTACATTTAATGATCTTTGAACTTTTGGGTTGCAATTATACTAATGGCGTTGCATTTTGATGAATCAATATGTTATATTCACAACATAATGCTGTATGGTTTATGTTCTTCAGATTGCAATTATAGTAATAGAATTGAGCAAAATATTGTTATATTTCTAAGAGATTTTGACTGTTTCTGGTTGCTGCAGCTGCTAATAGCAATGGTTCTTTAGAATTGAGCAAAATAAGGTTAGATTTCTAACATATTTAGATTGTTTCTGGTTGCTGCTGCAGCCTAGAATATGAGATTCTCAATATATCGCACCATTTTATGGTCACACTGGATCAGTTGAAGTGCTAAAAGTAGTTGAAACTACAGTTCAGCTCATGCAACAATCATATATCTTGGTAGTTAATCCCAATCTCTCTTCAAACAACTTCACCAACTATTCAAAACATTTGAACTATTGCAGCTCCAGCTCAGGAATGAAATAGCTCAGTAATTCATCAAATCATCTGTATTTTACCTATCTTTTGGCAAAGACAACTATACTGATCTCTTTCTCTGTACGGGGGTATTGCCTTTGGATGCAAACAGCCAAGAATTTGTTTTGGGGTTTCTGAATATGTCTAGGGTTCCTTTAGTCCAAAACGCAGCCGTTTCTACCGTTGGAGGCAATTTTTTTCTGTTCACACACTCTCCGTCAATGTGCGTTTCATGCACTGTAAACGGTGGACGGAGGGTGCTCGTTTATAATAATCTAGTAGTTTAAGTGCTTAAGTCTACCACTAGTTAATTGAGGGGTCTAAAGAATAAAATCACAATAGTACAAGGGCCTTATTATGTTATAGGCCAGTATAGTCTGGTGCTTTCAAAAATTCCCTTAGTTCATTTGTTACAGTGAGACAATTTACATAATTTCCATAAATACATGGAAGATGGATATTTAAACATGGACCTATCTTCTACAAAGCTTTCTATGCCATTTCATTGAGTAAAAAGCAAAAAGTCAACAATTCAAAACCAAAAATCCAAGAATTAGCTTTCTGTTGCCATTTTGATTGCAGCGGTTTACATATCCTGAAGATGTGCTTATGGATTATTCTTTATGTATTTTACAGACACTACCTACTACAGATAGTTCTTCTACAATTTCCTCAGCTCAAGGATTTAGACCTGTAAGTGAAGTTAAATTTAGTTCATATTTAAACAATCTTTCTTTTGTGTTATTTAAACTTGGATTATTTATCTTTTATGTATTAGCTGCTTTTATAATATTAGCACATAAATAATGAGGATTATTTAATTGGCATTCTACTATTAGATTCACAAAGAACTTACATCATTCTACTATGAACCATAATGCTACATACATAAGCACTTCCCTGCTTTGAGTTTGCCCAACATCTTCAAGTTTAATAGGTCTGCATGTTTTGTTAGTATTAGTGAAGATTGATTTGACCAGAAAAACAGTGGAAAAGCTATGTTTGGAACTAATTAGCAAACTCTGCAATTTTAATTTTGCGAATATATTTTGTTGAAAAATATGGAAACTAAGGTCAAGTAACATGTACAAATACTTATGTTGGCACATATAACTGTTGTTCAACCACCAAATTTTTTGTGAGTGCTATTACATTTTTGTGAAAGTAGTATTCAGTTATTGACCCAGATTAAAAAAGCAAACAGTGGAAGCTTTCCATCATCCATAATTGAATTCATGGACCATTCATTGTCTGTTTGAGGTTGTATTTTGCCGGATTGATGTACTGGTATGTTGGTGCACTTTAATGTACCATTCATATCATTATTTGTCTCCGCTCTCATGTTGTTATGTCGCATTGCTTTTGGCATATGCTGTATCCATTTGATGTTTGGGCATCCCCGGTTATGCTTTAGGAGTCATTTGCCGTTTATTTCTTTATTTATGCAGCCACAAAATGAACAGCAGACTACTCCAAAGCAACATGTGGATTCAATATCACATCAACTTCAGTGTCACTCGATTCACCAGAACCACCAGGTTCATCAAAGTCAACATGCAACCCAATTTTCTCAAAGTCAACAATGTCCTCCACACTTGCCTGAGATAACGCATGCTAATCAGTCTCCTAGCATTTCTCAACATATGGCATATTTGCAACCTCTCACAGGAGGTCATATTGGCGGGCGCTTGCATTTAATGGTGAGGTTCTTTTTTAATTGCACTTTGCAACAAGCCACGCTTCTATCATCATCAAAACCAAAAGAGTCCTGGAGAACTCAGTCATCTTAAGTTTTGATTGCGCATGTCATTGTGGAATTTGTTTAACCTTGCAGCCTACAAACCCAGCAAAGTTCTGCGATGCCTGCGGGGCTCCATATCTAAGGGAAACATCTAAGTTCTGCTCAGAATGTGGCACGAAAAGGCTAGGTACGTGATGCTACTTAAAGATGTATTACAACCTTTTTCTTTCATTATTATAATTTATCTACCTTAGAGAATGAATGTACATCTTTGTAATCATTTAGCTAAGCAGGGTTAGACTTATTTATTACTTCTACCTTGATGCCTCCATTGTTGTCGATTCCTGAAGAAAATACAGTAAACTTGGTTATAATTTCGCTCTTCTTTTGTTATTATTATCCACTTAATGACAGTTTATGACAACCAATGGTTTAAGATTTCCTATAAATGCTTAGTCCATTTCATATTCCTCTCAGACCCTTTACTCTCCAAAGTGCATAGCAAAAAATAGCCATGGCAAAGTTAACCCATAAAATATTCCTTTTCATCTCCTTCCACCTTCTCCTTCCGCTTTCAGATCTCTCTTTCACCAAGAAATCATCCTTCGTCGTAAACCTCCATCTATACCGACGTGGATGCTTTCTGAAAGACCGGCTTTGTAACAGAAAATGGATACAATCAACGAAATCAAGGACATCGAAGAGACGAATACGCGACGGAGAGAAGGTTACGCTCCTTAACGGTGATTTGGATTTGTGTTTAGCTTTAATTTTGATCCTGTAACAATCGACTTGTCTTGAAATAATAACTAAATACTATACATGCATTTAAAAAAAAATATTATATGAAATTAAAAATTGAAATAATATAAAAATATATAAATTAATTAAAATAAAATAAAAATATATAAACTATACTATACAAGACATAATTAGTTGTTTTTTTTTTTTATGAATTCAGTAATAAAGGGAAATGTATATAAATTTATTACTTTTTATTTTCAATGACAAAATAGGATAAGGAATATAAATTTATTTCGAAGAATTGGGTCGGAAGTTTAAGGAAATAAATAAAATAAAGTTATTAATAAAAAAAGTGGATGAAAATTTTTGAAGAATGATGGTTAGAAGTTGTAGAAAATAAATATATTTTTTGGTGGCCGGTGATAAAAAATGGTGGCTGCTGGAAGGAAATAAATATATTTTCCGGCAATTCGCAGCAGCTAACAACCGACAGTACTCGGCCAGCAGCTAACAACCGGCGGTACTTGGCCGACTATACAGGCAACAGGAAATAAATTTATTTACAACTATTGGTTTATGAAATAAATATAAATTCATTTTAAGAGCTGATTAATAAAAAAAAAATATAAAAAAGTACATATATGTAAACTAGTCCTAAGTTATTGTATAAAAGTGGTATAAACATAAAAATATTTATTAAATCAAGAAATTTTTAAAGAGTTGGATTAGCTACCGTTTACCGAAAATCATTCGGCCCAAGATTTTATATATCCAACCCAACAAGCCCATATGCCCATGGCTCTTATACGGTGTCGTATCATTTTCCGAAAGTTCCAACGACCTGTTATCTTATTAAATAGCCTCTATTTCCCTCCTCACTGGCGCCATTCTCTCCATTTTTTCAATTCCAATTCAAAACTCCAAGCCAAAACATTCTCAGCTCTCTCCCTCTCTCGAATTCTCAGTTCTCTGGAATCCCCTCTACAATGGTGAGATAAAAAAAAAAAAAATCTCATTTCATCTCTAATCTCTCGTTGTATATACCGTTTATTTACTTCTCCATTTTATTGATTTCTTTCTTGGTTTTCTACAGGTTGTTGGACAGAAAGTTAAGGAAGCGGAGATCACCGAGCAGAACTCACTTCTTCTGGTATTTCCGATTACTATACTTAAGTCCTTTTATGCCAGTACATTTCATGTGATTTTAAAATTTTCAGTTATAATTCAGATATAATACTACAGAAAGAGCTCACTCGTTCTTACTTTTGTATTTTTTTCTTTTAAACTAGTAGATTCCAATTATTCTTCCGCTACTTTTATTTGATATTGATCATTTTTAATTTTATTTCTGTTATCTGTGAGTTTATGCTTGTTAAATAAAGTCTCAGACATTTTCATTTGGTCTTGTTTGAATTTTGAATTGATTTCAGTAGAATCTGGATGCGGAAACTTATAATTTCCTCGAATTTCTACTTAGATATGATTTTTTGAACTCAATTTGTCGAGAGATAGCAGATCTGATTAATTTCCTTCAATAAATTCTATAATTAAGTTCGGTCTGAAGTTAATCTGTCAAATCTCCAGTCGACAAAGCTCTAGTGTTAAAAATTCATCAATAATCACTTAAAATCAACTCGGTAATGCTATCCGTTTCTTTTAATTCTAAGTTGATCTTTTGGATAGACAAGGAACCTGCTGCGTATTGCCATATTCAACATTAGTTACATCAGAGGCCTTTTTCCGGAGAAGTATTTCAATGATAAAACCGTTCCTGCTTTAGGTACGCTGTTTATTCTGTCATTTTTGTTTGATTACCTTTTTTTTCTTTTCTGATTCAAGTGATGACGTGATCCACAGAGATGAAGATTAAGAAATTGATGCCTATGGATGATGAGTCTCGGAGACTAATTGATTGGATGGAGAAAGGTATGTTGTTTTATTATCAGATTAAGTCAATTTTATTTCGTTGATTTGACTGTAATATTGTTATTATTCCTTAGGTGTTTATGATGCATTGCAGAAGAAGTACTTGAAGACTCTTTTATTCTGTGTGTGTGAGCAGGCAGAAGGCCCAATGATTGAGGAATATGCATGTAAGTATGACTTGTGATTGATTATACTGTACATGTGAATAGAAGGATAATGTTTGGCAAATGATGTTCTAATATCAATTTCTATAAGAATTAAGTACTATGGTTTTATTCTTTCTTTCTTTTTTTTTTTTAAATTTTTTGTGAAGATTTAAACAATTTGTCTTCATTTTGCAGTTTCCTTCAGCTATTCTGGTTCTGATAACCAAGAGGTTTCAATGAATATCAGTCGCACTGGAAACAAGAAACAGGGAGGCGCATTTAAGTGTAACTCCGCAACAGAAATTACTACCAATCAGATGAGGTGATAACAACTACATTCTGTTTTTTGTTCTGAAATCACTTCCTTTGCCTTTGTTGATTTATGAGTTATGACATAATGTTAAATTTCAGGAGTTCTGCATGTAAAATGATCCGTACATTGGTTCAGTTGATGAGGACTCTGGACAGAATGCCTGAAGAGGTAACTCCAAGTAGAAATTAAGAAATGGGTTGTCCCATGTCTTTTCCTTTTAGTTGTTTACTTTTTGGATATTCAAGTTCACTAGATAATTTGGGAATATGCATATGCATACTCATTGGCAGAAACTTATTTTTCTTTTTGGATTTCAGCGCACTATACTGATGAAACTCCTCTACTATGATGATGTGACGGTATGTCAGTTAACTGCAATCATATGCTTAATTTACACACCTTTGCGATAACTCATTGTTCTTTATGACTAGGCCATTTATGAAATTGTGCTTATTTTCCCTTCTCCAAAGTCCAAACAACTTGTATTGTCAGATATAATTGTGATATACAATTTTCTGCTGCTTTAAGCTTTGTACTGCAGATGAGATTTATGAAAATTTCTCTTTTTCCATATAGTAGAAAAATCGGTTAGAACAACTGAATTCTCACTCTCATTGGACTTTAGAAAAGAATAAAATGCAATTGTTTGACCTTGCAGCCAGCAGATTATGAGCCACCGTTCTTCAGATGTTGTACAGAAGAGGAAGCCCATAATCCATGGACTAAAAGCCCTCTCAAAATGGAGGTTGGAAATGTCAATAGCAAGCATTTTGTACTTACTCTCAAGGTAAGGGTAAATGTTTTTTTTATCAGTGGCTCAAATTCGGAACAGGGCTTCTAATTCTGACCAATTTGTCTGACTGATAATATTTGCAGGTAAAGAGTGTGCTTGATCCTTGTGAAGATGAAAATGATGGTATGGAGGAAGATGAAGTGACCTTAGGATCTGATTTCCTACAGAAGGATGATTCTTCTGACTCTGACTGCGAGGTGAAGCCAATTTATTCCTTTAATTCTGTTGAGCTGGATGGTAATAAATTGGATGGTGATGTATAACACAGTAATTTATCTTGTATATGATAAATTTTTTCCCCATTTTGCTGTGACTTTCAGACTAACCAATCACAAGAAGATCAATACATAGTTGCACCAGCGGGTAATAACAGAACTCTGTCCTGTTATATTTTTCGCCTTTTATCTTGTTGCTGTATTTGGATTTTGGAGAGGCTGATGCTAGAAGAATACTTATCCTGACAGACAAGGAACAGCCAGAGGAAGATAATGGCATGGATGCTGAAGGTAATATTTGAAATTGAATAGAAGGTTGCAGAACAATGTTCGTGTTAATAGGAATTAGGCATTCAAATGCAGCCTTTTCAAACAAAAATTGATAAATTTAATTAGTTGTCTCTTCAAATTTAACTACATTACATTTTTCTTTTTGATTGAATAATTTCATTGGTTTTCCCGGTGTTAGAAATATCACTTTCATTATTTGGTAAGGTTGTGCAGATGATACTCAGGATCCAGAGGAGGATGAACAACAATTGAATAGGATCAAGGAATGGATCACTACTACTCATCACCTTGACACTGTTGGTCTTAACGATGTTCTGTCCAATTTCACAGATATCTCAATGGTATGAGGGTTTTTTTCCCTCCAAATGTTCTTTTTGTTTGGGGTACTGAGTTGAAAATGCAATTATGGTTTTGACATTCCATTGTTGATGCTTGTTTAAATGCAGGCTTTGACTGAAGGTAATCAACGCTATTAGCCTTCATTAAAACTTAAATAGTAAAGGGAATTGCTATTATTTTTATTTTTCAAAATTTCTTGGAATATTATCCATCTAATTTGGTTCTTCTTTGTTGGATTTCAGAAATTATGGATAAGCTTGTCAAACAAGAGGTCTTGTCAAAAACTGGACCAGATACTTACACAAAAAACAAGCAAAAGGTTCTATTTCTGTTCTACTATTTCTCCTCCATTTTTCTCATCGACCTGTTTTGTTCATAATAATTTTCTCCTGAACAATGCTAGAACTCTGACTTTGAATTCACTCCGGTGAAGGAAGGAATGAATGGTCAACAAATCCCAAATGGCAACAAAGTTCTGGCAGTCGATGATCACATGTATATGAAGGTTAGATCCTTGTGCTTCTTATTAGGTGTTGTTTCTCAGACCCAATTCCAATACTTTGGGAGCTGACTTCAATTCTCCAATTTCAGGCTTTATACCATGTTCTTCCAATGAATTATGTAACAATTGCAAAGCTTCAAACCAAGCTAAATGGAGAGGCCAATCAGACTGCTGTCCGCAAACTAATTGATAAAATGACTCGTGATGGTTACCTGGAATCCATAAGTAACCGCAGGCTTGGTATGTTAGCAAAACAGAAGTTATTCGTTTTTCAATAATTGGTCTAATCCAGCTTTAATATTCATTTCATTTTCTGCAGGCAAGCAAGTCATACATTCAGTTCATACTGAGAAAAAGCTTATGGAAGTCAAGAAAGTCTTGGACAATGACTTCATGGTAGCAAATATGATAATAATAACCATCGTCATTTTCACTGCTTTGTTATTTTTTATTGTGTAATTCCTTTTCTAATTCTTCTTGCATTTGATCAGGATGTTGACAGTAATGAACAAAATGTCAATTCTATCCAACCTGGATTCCAAAAATTAGGTATTTGCTCCATTTCTGCTCTTGTTACTCTACTAATTTCTAATTTTAGCAATTCTAACCAAAAATGTTTTTCATTAACTATTAGGAAATGACAACATTGATAACTCAACATGTGGTGTCCTTTACTCTATTGGATCAGATCTTACAAGAATGAGGATAAGATCTGAGATCAATCATAATGGATCTATCAGGAGTGATCAGACTATTTCGAAGACAAAGGAACTTGGTAACACTCCTACAAGCAGAGCTGAGGTACAGCCAGTTGCATCGAGAGAAAGTTATGCTCAAGGAAATGAGTATTGCAAGGGCAATGGAAACACAAACTACTGTGAGGAAGCAGATACAGTTATTTGCAGCAGAACTACCCAAGACAAGAGGACCAGAAAAACAAGCACTGTAAGTCTCAGTTTCCTCACCTATATTCGTACTTCATCAGCTATATCACATTTGAGTTTTGCCTTTTCTTCCTTTGACAGGTTAAGGAGCCTGTTATTCAACACATGAAACGGCAGAGATCTCAAGTCGTTTGAAAGACTAACTATTAAGGTTCTATGTCCTGGAATTTCCTTTTAATTTTTAAAATAGATAAAGAGCAGCTACGTTCTTCATTTCCTACTTATTACAGAAGATAACCATGATAACTTACCATATATATATAATACATATAAATATATGCCCAGAAATGCTAATATGATACTGGATAGGCATTTCTTGTTTAGAAAAGAACAAACTTGAGGCTTATTATATGCCAACTTTAAAATTACTGTTTTCCTGTTATTATAAATACTAGTCAAATATCAACCGTAAATATTTCTACTTTGTTGTTTTTACCATATTATTTTTCTAATCTTTATTATTTAACTGCGAACCTAGTATTTAATTTCTAGCACCATTTTTTTTAACAAGGTAAATTTGTATTAATTAGAATATAAGTTTGCTGATACATCTTTTGTGCTAGACTATTTTGGGAAAAAACAAGGTCATAAGCTTTTCTTTGCCAGCCTATGCGCCAGATTGTTTGCACTTCTATTAACATAACAAAAACTAATAGTAAACATCTCCCTCCATTTTCCCAATAGTGCATGAACAGTGCCTTGAGCATCTCCTTCTATTAGACATTCCCTCCATTCTTTAGCCTTTGCAAATAGTAATGCCTCTTTGAGCATCTCCAAGCCACCAGATTTTTCCTGTCCATTATCTAGCCACCACTGCAATTGCTTCACCTTCTCCTTGCCTTGCCCTTTAACAGTAGCATCGACATTGAGCTTTATACTTCCCTGCGGAGGAGGCTTCCACATAGTTACAGTACAGTACCACTACCTGATTGATATTAAAAAATTAATCGATTAATTCCTTAACAATTCATCATTTTTAAAATAAAAAAAAAAAACCAAATCATCATTTTTTTTAGTCATTTATTATTTGTTCAGGTAAGCATTAGAGGTGAACATTTTTACGGACTATAGAATTTTTTTACCAAAATACTACGATAATCATTTTTTGGATAAAAATTGATTATTTACAAATAAATCAAATTTTTAATAAAATTAATGTTTTTGGATTCTTCTTTTCCTCTTAGTTTTGATTTAATTTTTTTTTTATTTTATACATTTTGACATTTATTTAGTATATTGTTAGTGTTAATTATAGAATAATAATGTACCGTTCGGTAAATTTTTAAAAAATTTGGTATTCAATAAAAATAAATTCAGTATAGATAATTTTTATTAAATACTCATTCCTAGTAAACATGACTTTTAAGTGCGTATTTTATTATTTAATTGAGTTTATTCAATTTTTTATTGTGAAATATAATAATTAGATGAAGATAAATATTCTGGAATTAGAGCAAAAAATATATATTTTGTTAAATGGATGAAGTAACTTTCTTTTCTGGTATTCACTAAAATCACTCACTGTAAAAATCCAGACTCAAGATCGGTCGGGTCCGCCCGGTTCTTTTTGTTTTACACACACCCCTGCTAGTGGTTCGTTCGGGTGCTATGTTTTTTGTCCATTCTAATAAGTGAAGACGTAGCTCTCACTTCTTCTCAGAAGAGAGCCTTATTCTAGTTTCTTTAAATCCTCTTAGTACACTTGAAGAAAAGGTGACATGGCAGATTCACCACATTTTTTCAAGATTATTCTTAATGATGCCATCCGCGATGGAAAACTCGTAAGCATTTCTGTTTCTTTGGTTATTTTCTTTATTTTCTCTTCTTGATCTTTAAAATATCAAGTTTTTTTTTTTTTTTTTTTTGTGTTCTTTTACTGCATTCTTATGGAGGGTTTCTTGGAATTTGTTCTTGCTGCCTTTTCCTTTGAACAATTATAAGTATAAGAACTTCTCTTATTCAGTATCTATCTTTTGGATTTCTATTTACCTAGTTGGATTTTAAAGAATTACAAAGGGATTTTAAACAATTTGGATGTTCGTGTTGCTTGCCAAATAGCAAATACAAAATAAGGGGCACAAAGGATTTCTAGTTTACAGTGAAAATTTTGAATGTTTGCTGATGTTTTGGCTTTGTGTATGTTCGAATTAGTTCTGCATTTCATTTTGTCTACTCATTCTAATTGTCTTTGTTCATATATTAACATTGATAAATAGGAAATTCCAAAGAAGTTTATAAGTCAGTACGGTAATGGCTTATCGAGTCCTGTAACACTCAAGGTCCCCAGTGGAGCTACATGGCAAGTAGAATTGTTAAATCATGATAATGAAGTTTGGTTAGCAAAGGGTTGGCAAGAATTTGCAAGGTATCATTCTTTAGGCCATGGACACTTTTTAGTTTTCAGATTCGAGCAACCTTGTTATTTCCATGTGATCATATTCAATAAGAGTGCTTCAGAGATAGAGTACCCGTGTAGTACAGTCAATCCTGCAAACTTGAATCTTGATGAAGAATCCGAAGAGCCTAAATCGAAAGATAATGAAGATCACGATAGTATTGAAATATTGGACTATTCCTCAGCAAAAGGAGGAGAGGAATCTCTGAGTCTTCCATCTCATAAGAAGTTGAGAACGAGAAGTGTTCCAAGTCGAACTACTTCTCGAGCTTTTGAAGCTGCAAATAAGTACATATCAGAATATCCATCCTTCAAGTCTGTCATACGTGTAAAAGGGAAGTCTACTATGGTACATTTTCTTATCATATCTGCTTTTAATAGCAATGACAAATTTCTATATTTTGCTATAATTTCTGATCTAAATATGGAATATATACATCTTGTGCTAAGCTTTTGAATATGATGCTGTGGAGCAGTATATACCATCCAGCTTCAGCAATGAGCATTTGCCGGAGAAACTGAACTCGGTGAAACTTGGAGTTGGAGATAGAAGTTGGCCTGTGACATTGTTAAAATATGGTGAGCATAAAGCACTGTTTGGTGCCGGTTGGTCGACATTTGCAAAGGAAAATTCTTTGAAGGAAGGAGATGTTTGTGTCTTTGAGTTGATTGAGAGTGCAGTACTTAATGTATGCATTTTTAGATTTGATAATTAAATGTCTACTATATTCTCTTGTATTATTATCTTCTTTTGGTTTTTTATTATATAGTTAAACTTATGTTCTTGTATGCAAATCATATATGTATTGGTTAAAAAAAAAAAAAGAAAACTGGAATCGTTCAAACCGGAACTGTTAAGGGGATGGTTTGGTTAAAATTCAAGCTATTTTCAAACCATAAATCGTATTAAACCGGAATCGTTGATGAACCGTTCGAACCGTACTTTCGAACCCACCATGAAACCGCGGGTTTGGCAGGCCCATTTATGTGCGGACGTACTCATACAAGTCTCACATTTATAAATATACTGTAAACTAACTATAAACAAAATGAATATTATATTTTTAAGAATTAAAAGTTAAAATATAATTTTTAATATTATCCCTTTATTAAATGGTATATAACAATATTAAAAGAGAAAATAATTTGATTTTACAAATAAAATATTAATAAAGTATTTTTGTTGTATCTCAATACAAAATTCTATGTAAAATCTCAAAATCATGTGATAAATTAATCTTCATTTCAAATAAAAAAAACTTGAATCCTAAATCCAATAATATTAATTTGTAATAACATGGAGAGATGCTAGGAATAGATTGAATTGAACAAAATTATCTTAAAATTATTTTACTTCATCAATTTAGCATAAATGGAAAAAAAAAAATTAATAAAAAAGAATACCTGTAGGCTGTATTGAGATGATGTGAAAAGAGAAATAGATAACAAAGTTAGTTTCTTGAATTGAACCCACTTAGGAATCTTGAAGAAAAGCAACTATGACAGAATCACTGCATATTATTCAGGTAATTCTTGATGATGCTATACGCCATGGAAAACTTGTAAGCATTTCTGTTTCCTTGATTACTTTCTTGATTTTCTCCTGTTAATCTTGAAAATTCTACGTTTATTTCTCATTTTTGTGTTCTTTTCCTGCATGCTTGTTCTTGCTACTCTACTTATGCTTAAACTGCAATAATAGGCTTCAGTTTCTTTTGGATTTCTAATTGGGAGTTAGGTTTTCTTTGAATTCTTCTTCTTGCTGGTTACAAAATGGGGGATTACTTCTGTCATTATTTTCTGCTTATCAACATTAAATTTCTTTAATTCAGTTAAAAATGGCAGTTGAAGGGTATCTTTTAAACCAATTGAATTCAATTTTGAGCTAAAGTTGTCTGTCGAATTGCATTTGATTATGCTAGTTAGGAAGAGGCATGTATGATGTATAAAAATACTATTGCCAGAAATCAAGAAACTTCATTTATTTATAACTCTGTACTTAGCCAAAGAGGGAGCCTAGTGGTGACTTAATGTTTGTTTCAAGTAGTATTCATGTACAAATATGTGCTTCACCGAAGAGGGATCATATAACTATATGATGATAGCTCAATAATAATTTTCAATGCATTTGGCTTGTCTATGCGGATGTGCATTTCTTTCGTCTATATGTTCTAATAGTTTTTATTACATACGTTAATTAGGGTGGTCCAAAGGAGTTTATTAGGGAAGTATGGAGATGGCCTATTGAGTCCAGTTACGCTCAAGGTCCCTAATGGAATTACATGGCAAGTAGAAGTATTGAATCGTGATGATGAAGTTTGGTTTGAAAAGGGTTGGGAAGAATTAGCAAAATATCATCGTTTAGAACATGGACACTTGATGTTTAAGTATGAGCAACCTTGTCATTTCTATATAGTCATATTTGATAAGACTGCGACAGAGATAGAATACCCATCTAGAATAATCAGTACTGCAGATCAGAATCCTGTTGGAGAATCCAAAGAGCCTGATTCAGACGAAAATGAAGATAACTGTAGAGTTGAAATATTGGATTGTCCCTCTCCTAAGATGAAAGGAGGAGAAGAACTTCTAAATCCTCTGTCAGTTAAGAGGACGAGAACTTTATGGAAAGAAACAATTATTCATACTTTTCTTTATTGACTTAATATAGGAAATTGCAGCAAAAGGATTCACATAAAGGAAGCTTCTCAATTTCTTGAAGCTGCAAATAAGCACATATCTGAGTATCCATTCTTCAAGTCTGTTGTGTTTCTAAATTTGAGGCCGAATATTATATCTATGGTATATTTTTCAAAACACACACATACACACGCACATATACTAATCTTTAAACTATGATGTTTTGCAGCATGCACCATACAGCTTCAGTCGTCAGCATTTACGGAAGAAAGTGAATGATTTGACACTTCAAGTTGCTGATAGAAGTTGGTCTGGGAGATTTTTACTATTTAATAGACGTGGTGATAACAAGTTTACAGCTGGTTTGCCAGTATTTGCAAAGGAAAATTCTTTGAAGCAAGGTGATTACGTGTCTTTGAGCTCATTGAGAGTGGAGTTCTAAATGTATGCATTTTCAGACGCGATGATCTTGATGCATCTGCCTGTTCTTGTGAAGAAGAATTTGGTGTGTTTTCCACCTCTTTCATAATTTTAGTGATATCCTTATAACTATTTGAGCTTTCATCTATTCTAGATGTTAATCATGCACTACCCTAGTTTTTGAAGTGAAAAGCATTTTGCAATCTGAGAATCCATTTTTGGCCGAAGAAATCTATGAAAAGAAACAATTTCATTCTTTCTTTAATGAGTTGGTGTAGGAAATTTTGAAAAAAGGATGCACCAAACAGGATTCTTTTGCAGAGGCTACCAAGACTTTAAATCCAACTCTTTCTCGAGCACTTGAAGCTGCAACTAAGTACATATCAGAGTATCCATCTTTATGTTCACTGTTCCTGTCCACAACAACCTTGTGGTACATTTTACAATATGTTCTTTAAACTAAAATGAACGATGTTATGTTGTTAATTATAACAAGGAATAGATTTATCGCACTAGAATTTAAACTATGATGTTTTTGTTTTTGTGCAGTATATCCCATCCACCTTCTGTCATAAGAATCTTAAGAATAATAAGGTTGTGAGATTTCAAGTTCTGTCATAGAAGTTGGTGTCTGAGATTGCTTAAATTGGTATTCAGCTCATATTAGTGGCGGTTGGCGCACATTTGCAAAGGAAAATTCTCTCAACGAACGCGATGTTTGAGTTTTTGAGCTGATCGAGCCTGGAGTCCTGAATGTATGCATTTTTAGACATGATGGTTAAATGTCTAGTAAGTTTGCTGTTACCTCTTCTGGTTTTTTCATTGTAGTTGAACATATATGTGTTAGAGATATCAGGAAACTCAGAACTTTTTTATGCAGAATCAACATGTATGTATCTATCTGTCGTTTTCTCCGGGCACATAATCAAAATTCCAAGATTCCGGACTCGGTGGATTTAGTTTAGAGATGTAATGTAAATAATGCAATTATACTCCCAAACATTTATTTATTTATTTTTAATTTTTATCATGAATAAAATAATTTAGCAAAATTCTTCACTTTATATTCAGAATTTCAAGTTTTCTCTTAATTATATTTTAAAAATATAATTAAGTCTAACTTTAAAGTTTAATTTAAATTTTAAACACATCTAAAAATAGTATAACTAGAGTTGAGCTTGGGAGCTGGTTCAGTTGCTATTTTGCATAGCAAAAATTAATGAAGGCTGCCTTATTTCCACGTGGCATGAGGGCATTGGCTCTGCTCTGGTTTTTGTCCTTTTATTTGTTATGAAGACTGTTGGCAAGTAAAGCCATTAAAGCTTAAACCAAAGTTAGTAAGGTAGGTCTCACAGAATCAGACTATCAAAGCAGAGACTTTAATGGCTTATTCCTGTTTCTTGAATTGAACCCTCCTAGGAATCTTGAAGGAAAGCTACTATGGAACGGTCACCATATTTTTTCAAGATAATTCTGCATGAAGCTATCCGCCATGGAAGACTTGTAAGCATTTCTGTCTTTCTTTTATTATTTTCTTCAGTTTTTTCTCTTGTTAATCTTGAAAATTCTAAGTTTATTTCTCATTTTTGTAATTATTAACTCTTTTCAAGAAATTTTATTTTATTTTTATAAATCTGTGCTTAGCCAAATGGTACTGTTTGTTTCCAAAAATTGTATGCATGTACAAGTATGTGCTTCACCAGAAAAGATTGTATATTAATACGATGGCACCGTAAAATTTCGAATGATTTTTGGCTTGTGTATTTCATTTTCTGTATGTTCTAATGATTTTTCTTGCATGCATTAAACAGAGTTTTCCGAAGAAGTTTATTACTAAGTATGGGAATGGCCTATCAAGCCCAGTTACAGTCGAGGTACCTAGTGGAGCTACATGGCAAGTAGAATTGTTGAATCGTGATGGTGAAGTTTGCTTAGAAAATGGTTGGCAAGAATTTGCGAAGCATCATCGTTTAGCTCATGGACACTTGTTGATGTTTAAGTTTGAGCAACCTCGTCATTTTCATGTACTCATATTTGATAAGAGTGCGACAGAGATCGATTACCCATCATCCAGACCAATCAGTACATCAGAACAGAATCTTTATGGAGGATCCAAAGAGCCTAAGTTGGAAGAAAATGATGTTGAAATATTGGATTATACATTAGCAAATGTGGAAGGAGGAGAGGAACCTTTAAGTCCTCCGTCGCATAAAAGGAGAAGAACTGCTCCAACTAATAAAACAGCAAATACTGCAGCTTCAAAATCTTTGCTTGGAAATGTTAGAAATCATGATTTCCCATCTTCCAAGAAAGAATTTAGAGGTATATTTTGCTCTCTTTCATATTTTTGCTGATGTTCTTACAAATATATCAGTCTTAACTGGATAATGAAGTGAAGCACCATGGTTCTTCTTGTTCAAGTGAAGTTCATTTTGCAGTCTGAGAATCGAAACTTTCACCGAAACAGTTTATGGCAAGATAGAAAAGCTTTTTTATACTTCCTGTATTTGATTTCATGTAGGAAATTTCCATAAGAGGATGCATGAAAAGAAAGCTTCTCAAGCTCTTGAAGCTGCCAACAAATACATATCTGAATCTGATTATCCATCCTTCAAGTCTGTTGTACGTTATAGGAAAAATGGTTTAACTATGGTATATCTTTCAACACATCAACAATATATACGCGTGCGCGCACACACACACACTGTACTAATCATTAAACTATGATGTTTCGCAGTGGGCACCACTCGGCTTCAGCCATCAGTATTTCGGGAAGAAAGTGAATGATTTGACATTTCGAGTTGCTGATAGAAATTGGCCTGTGAGATTGTTACAATATGATAAAGGTAAATATACGAGGTTTACTTCTGGTTTGCCTGTATTTGGAAGGGAAAATTCTTTGAAGCAAGGTGATGTTTGTGTTTTTGAGCTGATTGAGAGTGGAGTTCTGAATGTATGCATTTTCAGACTCGAAGATTAGAATGCATCTCCATCTCCATCTCCATCTCCTTCTCCTTCGAACGAAGAATTCGGTGTGTTCCAACTCTTTCATAATTTAATTGATATTCTTACAACTATTTGAGCCCTTATCTAGATCTTAAAGTCATTCAACCCCCACTGTAGTTCGTTTTAAGTGAAATCATTTCGCAATATGAGAATGCGAACTTTCGCCCGAGAAATCAACAAGTGTTCATACTTTGTTTAATGAATTCATGTAGGAATTTTGGATGAAAGGGTGCTTTTGTGAAGATGTTTGTGTCTTCGAGCTAATCGAGCATGGAGTTCTCCTGAATGTTTACCTTTGTAGACATGATCGAGCATGGAGTTCTCCAAGATCCTATATTTCATTTTGGTATGCAATATAAATAGTTCAAAGATTGAACAATAATTATTTAGTGCAACTTTATTGTTTTTAATTTAGTTAAAACTCGAATGAATTACCACTCGAGTTTAGATGTTTTAGAACATGTCCGAAACCAATTAATAGAAAGAAAAAAAAAGACTTCCGATAGGATTTTCAGGTAGGGTGTGCAGTTCTGATTCTGGTACGGTTCTTGACAAAGAATCCCACTTTGATCTTGGTACGGTTCTTGACAAGGAATCGGAATCAAAGCAACAAGACTTTCGATAGGATTTTCTGGTAGAGCGTGCAGTTCTGATTCTGGTACGGTTCTTGACTAAGAATCCCATTTTTGATCTTGGTACGGTTCTTGACAAGGAATCGGAACCAAAACAACATAGATTTGATGTAAAGATCAGATTTTTGGATCATTTTAGGCCATAAAGATACATTTTTACAATGGATTAAATTGAAAATGATCTCGTAAAATAGGTTATTTTGCTAAAAATACGTTTGTCCAGTAGTTACATATTAAAAAAAAAAAAATTTCAAAATAAATAAATTCAAAGAAATTCCAATTTCACTAAAAACATTAAATTAAATAATAATTATAGAAATAAATAATTTATCCAACTCCTCCACTGCAAATCCCAGTTAATGAAACTGGACATCTAGACAGAATCCTAGCCGTTGATGCTCCATCATCATCATCATCATCAACTTCCACATCTGCCGGAGGCAAAACTCTTCCGGCAGCAAACAAAACCCGTCCATCAACGCCACCACCATTCCTCGGCTGTGTCACCATCATACCCTCAAGTTCCGCCGCTGCATTACTATACAACGCTGCATCTCCAAATCTTCTTTCAACTTCAAGAAACTCACCCAAAGATGCTGGTTTAGCTCCCGTTGTATCACTACAAAGCCTCCACCATTTTCTCCGCCGTACAAGCTCTACCGGAGCTCTTCTAGTTTTCTTGCTCTTGATGGTCCGATTAGTGCGGGAGCCAGATGAAGACGCGGTGGCAGCAGCAGCAGCGTCGACCGCGTGAATGTCAGGCGGCTGTGAAGGAGCTCGGAAAGTAAAAGTCACTCCCATTAAAGTACCTAAAGTAGTGCTTCTATCATGGAAGAAAGATCCTGTGGACTGCAATGCATCGAAATTAAAAAAAAATTAAATCAAATTAAAAGTAATTGTCTAATTGAATCAGAAAATTAATTCTATTGTTACCTCAGTGTCGAGATCGGAGGAAGAAACGGAGGAATTAGTCGGAGAAGACGGTGGCGGAAGCATGTCGTCGGTCGCCGGCTCTAACATCTTCTTCTTCTGGTTTGAATTCTGATTTGGGATTGGGACAGATTGGAGACATAAGTGGAAGTCTAATTTGGAAGGAAATTTATTTTTAAAAAAGTGATGCCACGTGGCAATTATGCGGGTATAGTTTACTGTTTTAGCCCCAATAACACATAATTAATAGAAATCTATATATATATATTTGAAATTAAAATCAAAATTGATGTATTTTTGTATTATTACAGGCTGAAGAATTTTTCGAAACCCAAACTAGGGTTTTGATTAATATGGTGAAATCTTGCAGAGAGTCCGAATCTTCCATTGAGTTCTTCAATGTTTTCCTCTCCAGTGCCAGCTCCACTAAACAGGTTATACCTCTTTCGCTTTCTTTTCTTTTTCTTTTTTTTTGTATATTTATACGTTAATTTTTTGAATCAAAACACTGAAATTTGTTCATGAGGAAAGGATCATATTTGACAGTTTTTAGTTCTTGTGAAAAAAGTGTGAGCTTTGATCTAATGTAAAGTACAATGTATAATAACAGTACTATTTGTTTATTCAATTCTTAGTTTAGTTATTTGAAAAATTACAACATTCTGGTTTCTTACTCTTTCCCTAAATGAGGGAATTATATTCAGAAAAGTGTTGATTTGATGGTTTAGTTAGAAATCTAGTTTTTTGTTGGATTTCTCATATTTCAATTCAATTGAGCTTCATTTCCATGGTTGATGTTGATTTTAGTTTTATATACTATTTGTTTTTCAATGTTATATAGTTCTTGGTGTGTTTGAATTAGTGATCTGTAGCTTAATCATATTTATTCTAATAAATTTTAATTATTTTTCTGTGTTTCAGAGCTTTCCTACATCCTTTGTTCTTGAAATGAATCAAGCTGTTCCTCCAAAAGCTACTCTTAAAGATCATACTGGAAAGATTTGGGATGTTGAGTTACAAAAGACTAAAAGAAGTTTGATTATTGTTAAGGTTGGGAAGAATTTGTGCATCATCACTCATTAGTCGATGCAGATTTCCTTCTTTTCAAGTACGATGGGAATACGCAATTCTATGTCAAAGTATTTGATCGAAATGGATTGAAAAAGAGAGAACCTAAGGTTGACAAGGTTTTTAGCGCTCATGTGAAGGAGGAGATGGAAGAAGATGAGAGTAAGAGTTGTGTTACCAGCAGTAGCAAGCGTAAGTATTTAAAAATGGCACCTGAAAGATCTAGAAGATTGATCTGTTACTGTTGTTTAAAGGGTTTTTTTCTATCAAACTAATAAACAAGGCTACTTGCCTAGTAAGTATATACTGAAATTTTTTTAACTCTGCATAATTTTTGTTTTAGAGACTTCTTACCTTTCCTTGGTCAAAATCCCTAATGTAACTGTAAAAAAAATAATCTGACATCACATCACTACTAATAGTAATTTTTTTCCCCAAAGAACTTGATTTTAGCAGGAAGTGATACCACAATGATAACTCTAACATGGGCATTATCGTTACTACTCAACCATCAACATGTTCTTAAAAAGGCAAAGGAAGAGCTCAACATTCAAGTGGGTAAACAAAGAAATGTACAAGAAACAGACTTGAAAAATCTGATCTATCTTCAAGCTATTGTCAAGGAAACATTGCGCCTTTATCCTCCAATTCCTTTAATTGGATTACAGGCTGCAATTGAAGATTGCATCTTGTCACAAGGCTATTATGTACCTGCCGGCACACATTTGATGATAAACACCTGGAAAATCCAGCGTGAGGAGCGTTTGTGGTCGAATCCTGAAGAATTCTATCCTGAAAGATTCCTGACAAGTCGTAAGGATATTGATTTGAAAGGTCGACATTTCGAATTTCTTCCATTCAGTTCAGGAAGAAGGTCATGCCCTGGCATTGGACTAGGGCTTCAAGTAGTGCAATTTATCCTAGCTAGTTTGGTGCATAGTTTTGAAGTTGCTAAGCCTTTGAATATAGAAAATGTGGATATGAGTAAAAGTCCTGGTTTAACAAATTTGAAAGCCAGTCCCCTTAGAAGTTTTGCTTGTCCCAAGCCTTGATTCAAGGCTCTATGGATTGTAAAATGCAAACTACTGACAGTTAACAGTTAGGAATACTCTCCCACAATCATGGAACGATGCATCGAACTCCGAACAAGAATATCGGCTGATACATTCACATGTCTTTTAATCCATCTGATAATATCAGGTCTATGAACCAAAAGACCCTTACCATCGTTAAGTTACACACTACATGACATAAAGCATGAACTGAAATACTGCAATCAGTAAAGATGCAATCTTGAGTAACTTGGGGTGAAATTGATAAAAGAGCAAGTAATAAATACAAAACGACACCAAAATTGATCGTATGAAAGGGTAATAGGGAGGGAAAAATGTTCTTCACTTTCAAAGGCTGTTGCTGTAGCTCCCATCGCAGCCGCACACAGTCTCAACCCACCTGCTTTATTATCTTCTCTCTTCGGTTCCCTTCCTCCACCGTCGCCCACTCTTTTTCTATCCTGTATTGATACCTTATTTCGGTTATTAACATCCTTTTAAGCCTTCAGTTCAAAACTTTGAAGCAAGAAACGAACTTTGGCGGGAAACGGTAAAAAAAAGAGTTAGCTATCGTTTTTCATGCAATCCACTTCATATTCGCCTCCCAATTATCGCTACCAATTCCATATACCATGGAAATCCCAAGAATTGCGTGTTGTTTCCATCAAACCCATCTCAAGGAATCTCAAATTACTATCTCCCAAAACCATAAACCCTACCTGTTCACTTAGAACCTCCATTAATTATGAACCCGAAGAAGGTCTGAATGAGGGGTCAAACCGACCCTCTATCTTGCCGGTGCGGCTACCAGTAGTAATTAGGCAATCGGGCCGTGTGTCTAGGTATATGTGGAATGGGAGTAATTTGACCTTAGTGAGTGTTGATGGCGGTGTGACTTCGTTATCTCTTGGTTTTGAAGATGGATTTCATGAATTGCTTCGTGTTTCTAGCTTGGCTGTTAGGAATTTCTTTATTCCGAAGCAAGTACCTGAAAATTATATGGATTATGTGAAATGGAAATTCGTGCACCGCGTTTTTAGCTCTGCTTTACAGGTTCTTGCTACTCAGGTATACTTTGCAATTATGCATAAAAATTCTTCCTTTTTTTAATTTTAGCAAGCTCATTCAAATTCATTGAATATGGAGATATAGAAAGTCTTGTTTTTATAAACTATTGAATTATGTTGATTGATTGATGAAAAGATTCCAAAATTTGAGTCTTGATACAAAAAAGGAGTAACTAACTAGATAAAGCATATCTGGGAATGTTTGGTTTTAGGCCATGTTTCGGGCTATTGGCATTGGGTATTCTCGTTCCCTTCCTTCAGCAGCTGCTTTAAACTGGGTCTTGAAGGACGGGCTTGGACGGTTGAGTAGGTGTATCTACACTGCTAGCTTGGCATCTGCCTTTGATACCAATTTGAAGGTATTTTCAGATTCTTTTATTTGTTCATGTTGACGTAGTGAAAAATTTGCAGGTGTAACTTATGGTATTGGGGAATAATCATTATCTGCAGAGTAGACTGATGTGGTATTGTATTTAGAGCTTCAATAGTCAATTTTTTGCATTGCCTTGTGTGTAGAGAGTTCGTTTCTCAACTTCTGTTCTCTTCAGCATGAGTATTGGAGTGGAGCTACTGACTCCTGCATTTCCTCAGCAGTTCTTGCTTCTTGCAACTGTGGCCAACATTGCGAAACAAATAAGCCGTGCTTGCTACTTGGCAACTGCTGTAAGAATAGTTTTTTTTTTTTTTTTCTGCAATAAATATTCTCTTTCTGTAGAGCTATCTTAAATTTAATATTCTCATTGGTATTTACCATTTAAACACAATAGTTCATCATTGCTTTTGAGTTTGTATACCCAAAGGCTGCTATACAATTACAGTTCGATTATATGGTATATAAAATTTAGTTCAAGTTCCATTTTTGCACAAATCCAGAATTGGCTGACAAACATTTCAAGGGAGGCCATGACAAGCATTGTTATTGAAATTTCTTGCCCTTACATGGGGATTGATTGATATTTTCAATTTGCTGATCATCATATTCCTAGTCTCTGTTTTGGAAAAACTCTCCAAAAGTTACTTAGGTTTCTTGCTTTGATAGGGTTTCTTATTTTGTTGCTTCATTTGCAGTCTGCTGTACATCGAAGCTTTGCAGTAGCAGATAACCTAGGTGAAGTATCAGCAAAAGCACAGGTTTTGGTTTTTCCTAGTTTGTGTTTTGTGTTGTCTGTATGTCTTTTTCATATGGACTCTAACCTTATAATTGGTATTGATTTCAGATACAATCAGTGTGCTTTGATAATGTTGGCCTCATGCTTGCTGCGGTTCTGAATATGCTGCTCAAGAACAATCAAAGGTTTTTCCCCAAATCTCATTGTCATGTAATGCTTCTAGGTGATTAATAAGATTTTGGTTCACTCATGTTCTTTAGAATGAATGATATCTCCACTAAATTTACTTTAATGGAAAGTATCTTAGCTTGCATAAGGGAATTTTTTTTAATAAATGTAAATGTATTTTTTTAAAAAGTTGTCTTCTATGATGAATGAAAAGGGGCGTAAATCCAAATTTCATAAATCGGAAAGAGAAGTTTTGATGAGGTAGAAAACAACCTGCATTTATTGTGTTCATATGAACAGTTAGATGGTTGTCAAGACTTATTAGTGTATTTGAGTTCCATGTTTCATATATTTCCTCAGTACAACGTTTTTGCCATATGATCAAAGTATTGGAATTTAAATCAATCAAATTAAATCAGATCTCAGTTTCAGGAGAGAACATTTCCTGCTAGTCAAAATCTGTAATTGATGCGTTCACCAAATTTTGTGCAGAAAGTTATGCCATCTCCTTCTAACTTGTTATCCATATCCAAGGATGCTTGCAGGTTTGCCTTTTATTGTTTACCCCATCTTCTCAGCTTTAGACCTTTTTGGAATAT
Source organism: Croton setiger (assembly GCA_948099555.1). Lineage (NCBI taxonomy): Eukaryota > Viridiplantae > Streptophyta > Magnoliopsida > Malpighiales > Euphorbiaceae > Croton > Croton setiger. Next base: position 57,794 of record CANUEY010120631.1, read on the forward strand.
ATCAAGGACTTAAGCATGTTCATCTACAAACATTAACTAAGGTGGGTATGGAACTTTTCTCTTTGCTTAAATGTGGGATTATTTAGAAGCTTGATGTACTTGCACTGGAATTTCAAGATTCAGCGCACGAGTTGGTTAATATTGTATTAACAAAATTCGTATCTATTGCACATTAGTATTTCTTCTCAATGTTTCACATACAAGGAATATTTTCATAAAAAAGGTTACATAAGACTCTTTTTCCTCTATTCAGGATAGGCTTGAAATCATATTAAATTCATGGATTGAGTTGCGGCACGTGCCTTCACCTGCAGAAGTGAGTAAAAAGGAAGGAATTGATTTTCCATGGAGCAAAGGTGGGTTTTATCTCCCAGGTCTCGTAGTTGTCGTCTTGTTATTTGTTGAACATTTAGAACAACCTACTAATGCCAATATAAGCTATTCTTAATTTCTTGATCAGGCAAAGAAATGTGGCCTATTAGAATAGGTTACTTGAAAACCAAGGATCAAATACCTGAGTTGTCAATGATCGCAATGCAATCTGTAAGTGTTGAGGATTACTACTTTATATGCATAGAGAATTCTTACAAAGGACTGAGAAGAGCTAAGCAAGTAAGTATAACAAAAATTAATTCTGAAATTTTGCATTATCATATGGAACTTCTCTTCTAATGGCTCAACACAATTTTATCCTTCCACCGTTGAATTTCTAGCGAGGTATTCTTCTCTGCCTGCGCGAGGGGGCTCCTACTGCAGATGTTGTGATGGGTTTGTTGCAGGTAAAAAAGGAACTTAAGCAATAAAACAGAATTTTATAAGCATTAGCAATATCCAATTTAAGTAGCTTTTGGCTGTATTGCATACTTTTCATATGTTGGCCATACTGTAGGCATGTTATGTTCGAAAAAACCTGCTTTTGAAGGGGGAAACTATATTCGAGGCTAGTGATCATGCAGGCTCAGTTCTCGACGAATGGACCAAGTTGATCGAGGATAGCAAGCAATTTGCAGAAAAAGATTTGGCTCCATTGGATGATCAAATGTGCAAATTAGGTTGGGCTGTAAAAAACATTTTACTCAGTACAGAGGAACAGGCTAGATACAGCTTCGTGGATGATTGAGCAATCAAACATCTGGGTGTTCTGTAAAATTATGGTGGATCTCCTGTATCAGTGGAGAATTTTGGGGTTCAGTTAATGTAAAATAAGAAACTTGATTACCTTATTTATTGTAACTACAGATAATTTATGACAAGAACAATAAATCCTTGTCCATTAAGGATTTATAATTTAACGATCCATCCTTGTCCATTAAAGTAAAAGTAAGTAGGCTGAGTACAGAAAAGCTTATATTTTTATTATCTTCAACATTAAAACTCCTGTAAAAATGATTAATTTCACTACTAGTACTGCAACAACTCCTAATGCTGTTCGCCTATGGCTTAGCCTTGTGGATACAATATGGCTTCAATCCATTAATGGAACAAACTCGAACTTTCCTGCTTACTCATCTGAACTAAAAGAACTCCTTTCCATGTCACAAATACAGCTAAATAACCTTGCTTTCACCTCTGATGCAGGAGAAAAACTCTTCGGTTTCTTTTCGGACATTGTTGCTTTATGCAGACCTTTATTATGATTCTCTTTCTTAATCCCATATTTTCTTGCTAATCATAGTAGCAGGAAATAGTACGTGTTGGATCAATAGCAATTGTTACGCAGCAGCTATTAAGAATTAAGGGCATGTTTGGTTGGTTAGGGGAAGTTGGAATACCATGGAAGTAGGCTACTTTCCTGATCAATAAGCCCCAAGCTTGCACAGTTTAATTTGATGAAAATACCATCGCTGAGAAGGCAGATTACTGTAAAGATTGGGAAACTTCTAACTAGATCAAAATGCAATATCAAATATCATCTTATCTTCCTTCATATATATATATATATATATATACTCGTCTTCCGAAATGAATATATTGAATTCCATTTCAAAGCCAGAAAACTACACCTGGTACAAAAATAATACTCATACTAATAATAATAACATGGAGAACACAATATCAAGTGGTTCGGTCATTCACCGTATAATATAAAAAGCTAATATTCAATCCTAACTGTGGCAGCAATCTAAGGAAACAAACTATGGAAGATGGGTTTAGGAGAATTTTACAGCTGCAGTGCTTTCTGAAAAAGAAGAATCTTCACTTTTCCATTTACATGCCATTATATGTACATTGGCTGCTAAAAATGTCGACCCATTCACATGATGTTTGGATTTACTGGTTACGGGGAGTAAGAACTTGCCTCAGTGCTGTAAAATGAATATTCGCTGAGACTGAAGTTAGGTCTTTCTTCATCCCATTTCAAAATCTCCCTTGCATATTTAAGAGCTCCATCGACACTATGAGGTTCAAGCCCCTTCACCATAGAAACGTACAGCTTCTTTCCCGTGAGTGCAGCGTAAAGCCTCTTGAACTTAACTGCTATGTAGTGGAAACCCAGTTGGCCAAGTGATGGGTTACTATTGATGCTATTGCTGTTGCTGCTGGATCTGTGTCGACTGATCACAGGACGGAAATCGTCAAACCAGTCACACTCGGTCAATGGTACCCGTTCCACCTTTTCCTCGAACAGATCATACTTGTTTAGTATCAAAAGAAAGTCCATTTGATCAAATGTGGGATGTGTAACAATACTCTCGAAGAATCTCCTGCTTAGCAGCATTTTGTTAGTAGAACAACCATTGCTGTCAACTGTATACTGGTCATAGTCACTCAAAGATACACAGAAAATGACCATCCCCACGTCTTCGAACATCTCAAGCCACTTGCAGTTCTCTCCAAGTCCTCGATTATGTAAACGAATCAGTTGGTACCTGAGAAACAAGCACATAAATATGACAAGAAAAACCGCTTTAAACAACAATGAAATAATGGACAATGTTACTACTAGCATTCTGAAAATAGCTTGGCACATGAAACTAATACGCCAAGCCTATTAACAGAAATAAAGAAAAGAACAGGAAGATATATCGGACTCATGGAAATGGAGTAAATTTGTAAACTTTGCTCTTTCAAAAATATCTTCAGTTGACAATAACATATTTAGCTCCGGATATATTACCACCCTAAATCCTTAATATGATACGCATACACCAACCAAGTTGCTAATTTCGATCCATTACAAATTGAGCACATATTGTGATGGAAATGCAAAAATATGCACATATTCAAGGTCACTCACTTAATAGACAAGCACAAAGCAAGTCAACTATCTTACAAACCAAAATGAATTGAATCAAACGGCGGATCATACCTTAGCAGAGAATCATGCTGATCATCACCCTCAAATTTGTCATCAGTTGCTGATTGGGGATATGAAAAATCCAAACAAGCAAGCCCATTTGATGCAGTAACACCCTCAGCATACAGGATATCCAAATCTGAGGGTTCATAATCTGTTCTCAAAATATCAACAGCCTGTGGAGAATGGAAACTTGTTATTAGCGAAGAATAGCATCATCCACATGTAATCAATAAAAATAACAAGACTGCCATTGCAATGAAGGTTGAAAATAATCAACTAAATGGCAGGCTCACTATGAATCCCAAATAGTAATCAACCACATGTAGCCCTAGCAGGTCTCAGCTTAGTTGATTCAGATTCAAAGAAAAACCTTAGATATGACAGACATGACACTTTTCTGGGATTATTTTTCAAGTCCCAACTTCAAACATAAAATAAAAAAACTATCACATTGATGACAGGTGATTCAAGTCCTGACTAAAGAAGCATTGAACATGAACTTACCCTTTCTAAGAAATACGTAGCAACACTTGGTAGCATTTCCAACTCATTTCTACGCTTGTATGTAGCTTGAATGGCTGGATCTTTCCACAACTCCTCAACCAATGGTGCATATTCTCGAGTGGCAGCTGGAAAGATTACCTCCAGATTTCCTGACACCATAATCTTCAGAAGCCAATCTGAGAATGATTTAAGCCTTGGGCCAATTGAGTAGATAGTTTTGCAATCGGTAGCCCCTGTTATCAATCAAGCATTTGCATGAGGAAATTTAGCAGTCTTGAGCCAAATAAAAGATAGTTCATCACTCAATTTTGTGAAAAAATAAGCACTCCTTTAATGATCAATTTCATATTCTATGAAGCTCTCAATGCATAATTTCGAATGCGAGTACACATTCTTGCATGTGTTTGTACCACAGAGGTAAAAATAGATGACTATGAAAGAGACTAGTACACACCATCAGGGTCAGCTTCATCAGCAGATTGCTCTTTCTTTATTTCTGCGAAACTTTCTTCTTCGAAACGGTCACGCCCCTCAAGAAGTATGCCAAGATAGCCATACACATTGCTCTGAATTGTCATTTTGATATTCTCACGTTCATCCTCAGTGAAAGGAACAGGTTTGTAAAGAATCTTGGCCTTCAACAAAAAAAAGGGATTTCAAATGTCAGTAAAACAACCGTAATGTTTTGGTGTTTCTAAGCGTTAATGTCCCATTCAGCAGACATGCACATTGAATTTTTGAGATTAGTAACACCCTAAAAACAATATTCCACCTAGAACTCATTTAACAAACTAAAATCGAACGAACAACATAGATTCACAAGAGCATATAAGCTAAGATTTTAAAGAACAATTTCCTCAACAAGAAGTCATGCACATCACAGTAAAAATGCCTACTTGATAACTTATGGAATCCTCAAACTTGAAAATCAACACATAGATAACAATAACATAAAATACAAAATTCATCTCTATAAGTAGGAAGAATTGTAAGTCAGCAAGTGTATCACCACAAGTCTTCCTAGCAAATTACCTGCTTAAAAATAGTACTTGTCCCAGACCCACTATATCCAACCAGAAGAATCTTGAGAAGTGTTCTCTGCTCAAGGTAATCTGGAACACTTCTACTTATTCCACAACTAATTTGTTCTCCGGACGAATTGGAAGATTTAGAAGGAACTGGAAGGGATAAGAAAGTGCAAACAAGCTTCATTCCCGCCTGAAAAGTAGTTTAAAGATTAATGAATGACCTATTGAAGATAAACAGGAAAATGAGGTGAAAAAAATCGGAGAAGCTCATTCACACATGCACCATACCTTGCCCCAAATGTAACCTTTGGTATTCTTCTGTCCCTCTTCTTGGTATGACCCATCCTCGTTCACCCAAAAATGAGGGTTTCCAGCACATTGAACTCCTGCAAGCTGCAGCGTTCAACAAAAGAATCTTAACAACCTCTTCAAATTAATCATTCAAAGAAAGAAAACTGTGAAAAAGAGGCAAACTGAAAACTCCAACCTGCAACATCCTGAGCTCTACTTTTGTGATTTCTCGTCCATTTATATACACTTGTGTGTTTCCGTTGCTAGCATTTGCGTTAATAGGACCGCCCACATTGAGATGAGGACTTACAATCTGGGAAGGTTTCTGTCCTTCCTGTTAAATTAAAAGTAACAGTAATTAAGCTCCATATGGCATAAGACACATAACTCAATAATGACAAGAATGCAACTCTAATATATATACACCATATTACCTTTCCCCAAAGCCCAGATACTTTATCATACCAATAGTTTCCAGGTTTCAGTTTCTTTGGTGGGTTTGGACAATTTTGCAAAACCACTAACTCCTCGTGACAGAGAGGCAATCCATTTACACAAATATACTCTGGAGGTAACTGATTAGCTTCACACAATTTCTCAGCCTTCATTATCTGCCTAACCTCCAAATCATTCAGTAATCGCTTAAGCATTCTCGAACACTTCCCTAAAGTCCCTCTCTTTGATTCATCAATTGAATACCCAATACAAGTAACACATTTCCTTCCTTCAGGCATTGATCCCATAGCTCTAAGCACACAATTGCTACAATACTTTGCATCACAAACAATGCATACTTCCTTCTCAGTAAACCTACTTCCCTTAAAGCACCTATAGCAAGTCCCTTTCTTCCCTTTACTCTGTGGTTCTCTTCTAACCCGTACAAACCTCTGCTCTTCCTCATAAAACTCTTCATTATCATCCTCACCGCCAACCCCGACACCACTATCTGATTCAACATCTAGAAAGGTAACAACTTGAGCTCTTCTAACATCACCATTAACCTCATTATTATGACATTCCCCTGATGCTTTAACACTAGAAATCCGGGAAGATGGGTAATCCACACTTAAAACAGATTCATTTGATGCCCAATCTTGATTCAGTTCATGCGAAACCCTCAACCTAGATGAGCTTTCCCGGGATTTATGATCAAAACTATCAGAAAACTCTATAGTACTGGAGCTTCTACCTCCATTTATAAGCTCAGTAGAAAGCTCATTACTAATCGAAGAAGACCCATAACGCCCAGTAGAAAACTCTAACGCACCTGAGCTACTAAGCTCGCCGGACAATCCACAATCTTGAGTACTCTCAGTAGCTCTTTCAATAACCGAAGTCGGAGAAACCGTCGTCGGAGCTTCGTCAGAACCCGGTTCTTTCTGAGATACGGTAGACTTAAACTCTTTAGAAAGATTCTTACCTGGATCGGCGGGTAACAGCGGTTTAACGACCGGCAAAGAGAGTTTATCAGGGAAAGAAAACTGAGAAACGACGGAGGCAACTGGGATTTTATTGACGTTAATAGGAACAGCCCGAGGAATATCATAAGCCAACGGCGGACCATTATACTCCAAAGCGAAGGAGTACTGAACGCCGTCTTCCGTCTCCGGCGGCATTCTTTTTCACTTGATTAAACCGATAACCCGTCAAATTTGAAATCCAAATTCAATAACCATATCTAAAATCAATAACAAGAAGCTGTAGAACTTTATTTTCCTTTGAGCTCAAATTCAAATCAAAAGTAGAAACAAATAGCCCAAATTTTGTAGCTAGATAGAAAGAAATGAATAGTAAAGTGTAAGCTTTGGATAATTACAGGCCAAGAAAGGGAAAAAAAGAGAAAGAAAGAAAAAAGAAATAAAGAATGAAACTAAAAAGGTAATGGAATAAGGGTTTTTGCTTGGAAGAAGGGGGAAAGCTTAAAAATTAAATTAAAAGAGACAAAAAGAAGCTAACAAATTTTAACAAGAAGTATACAAAAAATCTTGGGAAATAGAAAAAAACAAAAAATGAATGTGTTTGGGAGGAAGGAAAATGGAACAAACAGATGGAGGAAGAGTTAGAAAGAAAAAGAAAAGAGCAGAGTGACAGCAAAGAAAGAAAGAAAGAAAGAGAGAAAGAAAGAAAGAAAAACCAGTAGCTTTTGGATGGAGATGGACTAATTACTAATTTAGCAGTAATCAATTAACTAATTAATTAAATTAAGTTTAAAAGAATATTATTATTATTTTTTTGGTGGGTTGTTGGAAGAAAGTGAAGGTGGGACCCAGTGAATGGTGGGACAGGAACTTTTGTCTTTTTTAACATTGGTGCTGGAATCAAAGAGGAGAGTATAGACCGTGGTGGGGACCACATTGTAAGGGAATTTGCTTTTTTTTTTTCTAGTAGTATAGTAGTAGGCTGGAGACGACGAACGAAGAGCAGAATGGCACGTGGGTTTCGTGTGAGCACAGTTCAACAAGATTAGGGAATCTGGGATTGGTTTGTAGTAAAATTGGCTAACCAGTCTGCTACATAATTCGACTCCCTGTATGCATGCATGCATGAATTGAACATCCCAGTTCTTGGCTAATAACCACCTTGTTTGATGAATCAAACTAGACTGACTAGAGGGAAAAATCTGATCTTGAACTAGCCATCACGTTGACCTTCAGCTCCTTAATACCCATGTCTCGTGCCTGCTGTAAACTACAAACAACTCTCCAAAGCTCTGCATGAACAAACTAGCATTTGCCTGAGTCATCTCTAATCCAGCCTCCTATGGAAGCCTTCCCCGTAGCATGATCATAGGAACCGCTTGTAGAAACCGGCCGGTGGGGGATTCCAAGAAATTATGTGATTAACCCTTATTAATATTACCTTCATTAGCACTTAAAACCTCCACCACATAATTCAAGATAAGAAGTTTAACATTTGCAGGCCTTTGAAACCAGGCCACAATAGGAAAGAATTTCTGAATATTGCTCACCAGCCAATCTTCCACCATGGGACTCGCATAGAACTTACTCACCATATCAGCAGGAAGAATATAGTGATACACAACTCTAGCTGCACTGCCATCCCGCAAGCAATGAAGCACCCAAAATTTAATATAAAATAAAAAATAATTTTATTTTTTTTACACCAATGATTAAATGGATAAAAATGGAACAGAATAATCCAAAAATTGAATAGAATAATTTGCAAATTAAATGAACTATTAATTATCTTATAGCAGATTGGACCAACCTGAAAGAAATAATCTCTTAAATTTGGATTATTTCTTGGAATAAAGTTAAATTTGGAATTTAGAAGGTAAGTTGGGTGGTTGAATAATAGTTGATGGTAGGTAGACACGTCACAAACTATATGTTACTGATTAATTAATTAATTAATTAGTTATTACTACTTGTCTTTCTTCCGACAGTTATAATCATAGGATTGTTATAGTCACAAAGGAATCTTTCATTAACTCCATTGTCATTACAATTTACCTTGTTAAAGACTAAAATCAATTACAGGAACATATTGGAAAAAGGAAAAATAGAAACAAAATCTGAAATTAAATTATTATCTTCCTTCATTTTTCCTTCTTTAATTAATATACTTGAAATGGGTAATTTTTTCATAACCAGCAGCAGCATTTGGAGTTGCCGCCGGCAAAGAAACTGGCATAGAACTAGCACAACCACTCCAAGCCACCGGCGGTGCATTTTCCGATATCTGCCAAATATTCACCGATTTATCAAGACTACCACTATATAAAATCCACCATTTTTCGCCGGAAATTGTTTCATGATCCTTTTCAACTGCGGCTAAACATTTAACAGGTCCGGTATGTCCTTTTAACAAAGATAAACAAACATGATCACTTCCTAATCTTCTCCAAACACAAATTCCCATATCTGCTGATCCACTAAAAACAAGACTCCCTGCTGTTACTAAACAGAGCACAGCTAATTTATGTCCTCTTAAAATCCCTCCATGGCAAAGATTTTTCTCTATTTCCCAGAAATTAACTAACCCATCTGATGAACCACTGTAAATAACTGTCGTTTCTTGATTAACCGCCATTGTTGTAACTGCAAATTCTTGTTTTAACAATGTTTGTGAAAAGAAATGTTTTGTTCCTTTTCCTTGTACCTCTCTTCGCCAAACTTTGATTTTCCCATCTGCTGATCCTGTAAAAACTAACCCATCAAACCCTGAAATTATTGAATTTATAGCATCATCATGAGCTATTACTGATTCTAAACATGTTGAATCTGAAATTCTCCAAACTTTGAATGTTTTATCCCAAGAAGATGAATAAAGAAGCGTTTGATCTTCATTTAAGCTTAAACATGAAATTGAATCAAAATGTTTAAGCCAAACTGTGTTCTTTTTGTGTCTAATCTCCAGATAATTACTGGGTTTTATAGAACTTTTAATAAAATCTTTAAATTTCGGTAGAGTTCCAATTCTTTTATGAATTCTTGGATTTTTGGGTGAAATTTTCCATAATCTAATTTTCCCATCTTGATGTCCTGTAAATATTTGATCACCTAAGATGATTATACATTTAACCAACCCGTAATTCGATTTAAACCCGGAAAATTCCTTTTGGTTCTTCCATACCCGAATGTTCTTGCTATCGGATCCTGTATATAATATATCACCAGAAGCTGCTAATGCATAAACATGACCTTCTTCACGAATTAATGATCCAATTAACATGCTAGAAGAGATCTTAATATTAAGTAATTGATGTTTATCTCTTTCTTTTCTTGAATCTTGATCAATACTTTCTTGATTAATATGAGTCGACCATGGCGATTTACTTAATGTGGACGTCGGAAAATCATTAATATCAAAAGAACCATCGCCGCCGCCGCCGGAGTTAAAATCAAAGAAAGAAAAATCTTGGCTATTTAGAATATTATTAATACAAACATCACCTTCAGAATTCATGACTCGATGATGACCATAATTACAAGGGCTGGTTACGCTTTTTTCCTGGTGGGAAAAAAGACGACCAACTTTTATTTTCTTGATCGTCCCTTTCATTATTGAAAACGATGGAGAGTTTATAATATAATTATTTGTTTTTGTTAATGTTGTTGTATAACAACGTTAACGAAGAACAATAATACAGAAAATTAAATATTAATTCTGTAACAGAAATGAAGAACGAAAGAGGTTTGAAACCGGCGGCGGTTATTAGGAAGGAAAAGGAAAGGAAAGAAAAGCAAAAAACATATAAAGGGGGGAAAACAAACAATAAGGTCTTTGGGTAAAAACGACACTGTAACTACCCAACGACCCATCATTAGAGGTTAATTTTTTGATTATATTAGTAATGTTTTTGTTAATGACAGTTATTATGAATGGTAATGATCATGTTTTAGAAGAAAGTTATGGTATGCCACGTGGATTGAGCAATTTTCACAATATGTTTTGAGAAGAAAATGGTACAACTCAGCTTTGACTTGGTAAAATATAAATATGCTGGCTTGAAGCTCGGCTAGATATTTTATATTTGTTTGGGTTCGTTTGTTTTGCTAAACGAGTCGAGTTCGAGCTTGAAAACTGTTTCACAAACTGTTTCGTTAGTCAAGCTCGAACAACTAAAAATTTAAACGAACTCGAGCTTAATAATTTTTAAATGAACCGAGCTCAAGCAGAACACCGTTCGGCTTGACTAGGCTGGTTTACAGCTGTGCTATGGCTTCAAGCACAGCTGCATCACTTGGGCGCAGTGGACTGCTGGTGCTCTTAAACCTTATCTATAGCATGCCTGTCGCCATCCGGAAGGATCGTTTGCAAGACAACGCACAAGTAACCTACAAATAAAATAAGTAAAAAACAGCAATAGCACACGTGTAAAAGACGATTGTCGTTTAGGTTCCCGCGCGCACGTCTACCAAAAACTATAACCTTACTCCAGAGACAAACTCTGTTATGATATGATAACGAATTTACGAGCACAATAAAGGACTTTCCGTTTGCTTCTCGCGAAAGATTTCAGTATCAATTATTTTTAATTTCAAATGCCAATACTAAAACAATTCGTTTCCCTAACTTGAAGCCATCGCCAGATTCACTAATGTTCCTCCTCCGCTTGGTTAGGCGGAAACTTGTGTCGCTGTTGCAGCCATGGATGCAAGAGGAACCGGAATTTGAGCTGGAATTAGGGATTATAAACTCTACAATAATCTCAAACAACCTCCGTTTAGATTCTTCTGCTCTTAATCGGCTCCTCGATGAGTCTTCTCGATTCTCCTTCAAAGAAGTTAGTGTTGAACAACTCATTGTTCGTTTCTCCAATTGGTCTGTTCCCGCTTTCAAAATCGAAGTTCACGGCCTCAATGTCACTCTACTGGCAGGGTAAACAAAAAACTAGTGTAAATTTCAATACTGCCACTTATCGTTTTTTCCTTTTTTCGTTGTAATTGATTTTTAGTTTGTTTTGTTAGTAGGGAAGAGAAGGAGAGCAATTCAACACGCGCTAGGAAATCGAGTGATAAGGTTTACGAAGAAAAGAAGAAGGCTATTGCTGGGATTGATCCTGAGGTAATTTAAATTGTGTCAGTTGTTATATAACGAATTATGCAGTGTCAGTGCATGTGATTTTTTAATGATTGTTTATTTAATTTAGTCTATTAGATTGAATAAGGTGTTTGGTTTTAATTTAAACAATTATTTTCCCTCAGATATTGAAGACTGAAGACCTATCTAATTATTTTATTGGTTAAACTTGAATGCAATTGCTGAGACTTTGTTGTATATATACTAGGGTAGCAGTTTGCACGATGTGCTGGAGAGGATCTTGGTCTCCGTTCCCACAAGAAATAGATTTACAGCTTCGCTGTTGAACCTTGTTCTCGGACATTGCCATTTGCAGATGTTTAATACCAATCTGCAAGTTCAAGTTCCCATTTTAAATGATGATTCCCTACTATCTTTGCTTGAACTAAAGGAGTTTAGTGGTGAATCTCAATGTTCTGCGCGGGGATGTCTCCTTAGAGGTTTTTTTGGGGCAATTTTTAGTTCAGTAAAAGAAACTACTATTGTTATGAATTTTAGAGGATTTGGAGTTGGATATGAGATGAAAAATATGAAAAACTCTCTTGTTACATGTGCAGACTTGTTTTCAAACATTGTGTTGAATGATTTTCAGCTCACAGAATTGAGTATCCGGTTTCCAGAATTGAGTATTTTAGTTTCACCTCTAGATCTCCTTGTTTTCTCAATATTTGAAAATCTACTATCAAAAGAATCAAAAGGTGCCAGAAATGGTAGACATCTTTGGAGACTAGCGGCAAGCAGATTGGGATATGCGATTTCATCTCCCAGATTATCATTGCATAATTTAGTTGAATTTGTTTGTCTATGGCTACGGTATCTTAATGCTTATGAACAGTTGCTTTTCCTCATCAGATGTCCTACAAATGACAAATTGGAAAGGCCTACTATTGAGTTTTCTCGAGACAATCTCAATTCTGCCACTCACAAGTGGGAATTGATTTCTCGTATTGAGAAGGATCTACCAGCTGAAGCTGTTGCCCAGGCAAGGCGAATAGCCCGATACAGAGCATCTTCGAGCATGCAACATGATGAATCTGGCTCCAAAGAATCCTCAATCTATAGTAGGTTCAAAATTTTCTCCATAGTCATTTCGGTTCTGGTAATCACTTGGAAAGTTATATGCAGAGTATTCATCTCAATCATATATGGGTTCCTGTCAATAAATTTTTTTCTGAAAGAACGGAAGCTCGGTGGGCATCTGAAAATTATTTCTGAGGATCAGTCTCCACAATATTGCTTCTTGCTAAATTTTGGAAAAATTTCAATCACTCTTTCCCCAGCTAACACAATGCAGAATGTTAATGAGAAAATGGGATTGGATATTGGGATTTTTCCTTCTGATGTACACTCATTCTGTCTGTCAGTTGATGCAGTATTATTGGTGTACGTTGATGAAATTTTGGAACAGTCTTTGACAATTTCTTGTGGGCAGTTAAAAGTTAAGTCATCTTCTGTCATTGGAGCTACAAAGATGGAGAGTGGTTCAAGACGTCATTTTAGCTCTGTGAAAGGAAACCAGAATAGGAGGGTCGATAATTTAAAAACTATTATTTGGGGTGAGCCTGCACAAATGTTTTCCCCTTCACAGTCTATAGAAACTAGTATTGGGAGTCAAGCTGAAAGTGCACCACCTTTGAAAACCTTATTAGGAGAAATGTGGTCGACTTGGAAGAGGGATCACTCAAAATATGATGAGAATGAGATTGATTATTTGCAGGAGCCATGGCTCCTATGTGAGATAAAAAATAAAGTGGTATATCCAGCCATGAAGAATCCACTCCCTGGGTTTTGGCAATGTTGTTTGACCATAGGTAAATTAAACGTATCTTTGGGATATTTGTCAATTATATCAATGGCTATCCTGTTTGGGCAGATAAAGCATGCTCTAACATGGACTGAGGACAATAAACAGGCAACTGTTCTTAGAGGTCCAACTCCAAGCATTGAAGAGATTAGATGGGCCGATAAATATGAGGGATTTCTCATTAGGCTAGAATCGACTTTGCTTAGAATGCTTCCAGGGAAATGTATTCGACTTGGTGTATTCGTCGCTGGTCCTCACATCCAGATATCTATGAGAAAGATTGAATCGAAGAATATGAATGGAAACATACATTATTCAGTTTGCCAGGATGACTTTAACCTTGGATTTGATGTCCAGAATATCGAGGCTGCTGTTTGGCCAACTTTGAAAACTGATCTAGCACTAACTCAGTTGCCAGAATTTGATGATACAGAAACGGAATGCCACAGGTCACGAGTGCCTAAGATAATTGAAGTTCCTAAATCAGATAATGAGAAGTATTCTTCTCAATCTTTCATTTCACTCAGGTCTTACCTGAGAGTTAATGGTTTGAATATTCACACGAGGGATTCAGCAGATATACAAGAGAGCCAAATTCTCTTGTTGAAGCCGATAGTTGTTCAATTGTCATTTTTCAGGTAGGATTATTTTGGCTTTCTGCTTTGTTTTTTTATTTTGGAACTTTAAAAACTTGCTTTTATGGTGCCAATTCTTGTCCATTGTTCTGTTTCATTTATTTGAGGTGTTAATATTCATATTTTCACTCAAATTTTTGGTGGAACAAAAGTATTTTTAGTTTTTGACCACTTGCTAAGCTAGTCACCCATTATCCCTTCTATCCTTAATCCGAGTGTTGCTTTACTAACTTGAAGCCATCAGATCCTCGACCATTTCCAAGAAGACATATCATTCATTAATTTCTTTTGTTTTCATAACCATGCTATTCTCTTTTGACCTGATACTTTGCATTAAGGAGAAGAAATTAACTGATAATAAAATACAACAAAGGTATTTCATATTCACCGTATTTTGAAAAAATCAGGCCTGCTGTGCTATACTATGGAAATTTTTTGGTTAGAGGTAAATTCCATTTTTCTTTTTGAAGACCTGGGTTTCTTTCAGTTTCCCCCCGGATTATATTTTGTTGGCCTGATTTGTCAGATTGTGAATCAGGGAATATCAGAGGAGTGGGATTTCAAAGGAGTGTCTTATTCGGCTTGGATTATGTGTTGATGTTCTTATTCCTTATTGTTGATGATGTCATTGGTGTTTGCTTTTTTTTTGTGACCATTGTGACTCCTTTCTTACTTCTATGATAAAATTCCATTTTTTTAATTAAAAAATGAGAGAGAGGGAGGTGCTGAAAATATAAACTGGAACTTTATGTTTTTTTAGAACTAAGGTTTTGTTCTTTGCTAGCGAGCTTCTTTTTAAGCACTATTCAGTTTGTACAGATATGGACATTCTTATAATCAGTTCCCCTCCCCATCCCCTCCCGCTTTCACTTTGCTACTTGAAGGGTGCTTATTGTCGCTTCTTTGTCAGCATCCACTTCAGATATTTTAGAGAAGCAATATAGACTATTTTCCCACAAATGTTGGTATCTGATTCTATCAGTATCTCTTTTAGGAGGTTGTCTTATTTCCCATGCCATCCTCTTTTTTTCTCCTTTAATACGATTTAAGATCCTGAAAAAGGGGATTACTTTTGAAGATTCATTTTGTATTAACCTTGACTCCCTTCTTTTCTTCTACCAGAAGTTGTTTATATAATTTAAACTTATTGTTATTTAGCGATGTATTGATGTTGCAGAATGCAGAATATTGTCACCATCCTTAATGCCTATAACTCAACCCTTTGGATAAACATCATGCTTGTCAATTTCAATCTGACATTCTACAGGGTACACGTTTTCTGGATTCATTCATATGTTAAAGTGGCTGCAACAGCTTTGCTACTCTCATTACTATGTCTTGACTTTTATGATCTATTGCTAATTATGGGAATGTTTGAGTGAAAAGTTATCTTTCATTTTATATATACGATTTACTGAAAGACTACAACTTTCTTCATTAAGAACAAATTTCGCACATGTTTCAGGGAGTGCATTCAATCATTTAGCAGTACAGTTAATGCTATCTCTGCAGCATTATGTGGAACTGCTTCAGGATTCACAGTCATTTCACATTTGGATGAATTGCATGCTTTCTTTCAGGTGATTGTGGCTTTTGTTCCTAGCTAAATATTTTCCACTATAAGTTGATAAAAACCGCATCTCCAAGTGCTAATTGGTTGAGGTTTGCCACAAAAAATATATTGACATTTAATTCAATAAGTTTTACTGGTCATTGCAAAATATTATTAGTATTCGAAAATGATAAAAATACGCCATATTTGCTTAATAATTTAATAGAAAATCAAATTAAATTATATGTTATAACAACCTTGTTATGAATTCGGAGCTTAGGTCAATCAATTGTCATGTTATCTTTGATTTCAGCACATTTAGTCCAAAATTACATGAAGATTTTTATTCGAGTAAAATCGCTAAAACAATAAAACCCCAATTCCAAACAATTTTGGCATCTATTGTTGGGTTAACATTATTCTGTCCAACATTTTTCTCTTGGAAATGACTCTGACTTAACGGCAGTGCTTTGTCCAGATCCTTGGATATTTGTTTTCAGCAGTTTCGTATGCCTTTGATAGCTTTCACAAGCATGGTTATGTACCTCCACAAGATGTCATGAGGCAAATTAAGGTGTTTTCGAAACCTGACAGTGATGAGTCTACTGCAGATGGAGCACCTTTGATTTACAGTAACACTTATTTTTCAATTAATGGGAGCTTTCATTTCAAGAGAGCGGATGTGATTCTTCAGAATTCTAGATTAAGTGATAAGGGGGAGAATTCAAAAGTTGTTGATGCCCTTATTTATCAAAAGTTGTCTGCATATGGATTGCATGATTGTGGAATTTGGATTTCTCTTCATCATGCTAGTGTAGATATGTCTTGTGAACAAAGGCAAGTGGAAGTCCTTTTTTATTTTTTTGGAGTCCAGTCTATTATTTTTAGGTATCAGGATCAACTGGGAAAAAGTTTTGATCAATTTGTAGTTAGAAATTTGCAGCAACACCCTAATTATTGGTTATATGAATCATCTTTGCCTGAAATCACATTATCTTTAGAACTGAGTTGTCCTCGTGATAGGATAAGCAACCCATTAAATAATTCTAGTTTAGCTGATGATGCAAGCTCATTAAATATTGTGGAGAACTCTCATTTTACAACTGATTCAGAAACCTCAAGTGTACATTTTCCTATCAAGGAGAACTCGTTTGCTTCAAGTGCCTCGCCTCCAATCTCCAGTCACTGGATTCTGATAAATGTTTCACTGAATGCAATATTTGTTGGAAGGCACTCAATAAAGAATCTTGTCATTGGTGCGCATCAATTCAATAAGTCAATGTCATCACTTTCAGTAGCCGGTGATCTTCAAACAATCTTTTGGAGAATACAGGTATGAGTTTTGTTGAGCAAATCGGTTTATCTATTTTATAATTTTTTTATTCATCAAGGAAACTTTTTTGATCTTCTTGTCTACACTATTGTTATGCTGAATAATGAGTTTTATGCTTCTCAAGTTTCTTGCTTACAAATGTTGATGTAACCTGATTTGGCTAGGGTAACAAGTGAGACATTAGGCTATTATCTACATCATTGTACTATATTCTAATGGGGTTACAAATCAGTCATTATACTATTTGCGCAGGGTGGCCATATGTTCCTTGAAACGACAGCATTGGCTATGCTCGTTCGGTATTTTTCTTCGTATCTTCATCACTTTGAAAGCCTTTTATCAACTGTAAAAACATCCACTAAACAAGTTGAAAATGCTAAACGAGATGTCCAAGAGATTCAACAGGCAACTCAACAGTCCTGCTGGGCAAAGCCTGATGCTTGCACCATATTTGTCTCTCAATTCTCTCTTATTCTCCTTATTGAAGACAATTCTGGTATCAATCTTCTCTTTTGTTGGATTTGAACGTTTCTGTCATATAACGTTTAGGTAATTAGTCATTTGGTACAGGTGTCCTTCAGGAACTTGTGAGTGAGCTTGATGTCTTTGTGAAGCTTGAGTCTATAAATATGCAAAGGAGTTTCATGTTTGAACTTTCTCGCATGTCAATATTTTCTCAAGTCCTTCAGGAATCAGCAGCAAATGAGAAGCAGTTTCCTCATTTTTCCCCTGCTGTGTCAAATGAGTCATCATCTCAATTTCCAACTGGAGAGCCTGCTTTTCATCATATGGATGGAAGTCATGTAAAGCATCAGAACTATATATTGAAGCGATTAGTTGCTTCCATATCAGCTCTGAAGCCCAAAAATGGCCCTCTTCCATCTGATGACGTTTGGATTGGCAGTGGCTTTGTTTCAGGTTTTGACATGACAATTTCTCTATCTGAAATACTGGTCAGTTATTTAAGTTTCTCATCTTTCTATTTAAATTTCAACGCTTGTATCTATTGTTCTAGATTTTTCATGTTGTTGATGCTTTGTTGGTCCACATAATAAAGCATGTGTGTTCCTTGTTATTGGCTATTCTATCAGATGCTTTCATCAATGGTTTCATCCTTTTCTGGTGGATACGATGATGATGGAACAACTGATCTTAAACAAAGTAGATTTTCCAGTAACCAAGAAGCAGATAAAACTTTTGAAGATATGGTTCCTGATGGTATGTATTTTCGAAAAATATTTAGTTCTACCAAATTTGGAGGACTTGAACTTTATTCTTTACATGCGTAGGAGCAATTGTGGCAATTCAAGATGTCCATCAACACATGTTCTTTGCGGTTGAAGGAGAAAAGAGCTATAGTGTGGTTGGTGTAATTCATTATTCTCTTGTTGGAGAAAGGGCTCTTTTTAGGGTAAGAAAATACCATCATCTACGGTTCTATTCATCTTATCAGTCTTGAGTTTTGGCTGCTTTGATATTGTGCCATGGACCTTATATTTATGTGCAAGCCAATGATGGAACTAGTTTTATGCATAAAATTTGGACTTCTAATAAATGTTATGAAACAAAGTTCCAGTATACCTTTGATCCCAGAACAGGACACTCTTTGGAGACTGGATACAAATTTACACATATCAATTGCACTAATGTTTTCTGTGGCATCACCATGTTGCGGATCTTTAAATTTTTCCTTCCTTTGTCCATCTTATGGCATCAATGTGGCTGGATCACATATTTAATGACTGCATGGGATCTCCATTAGTTACATTTTGTTCAAACTCAATTTTATGATACGTTGAAGAATTCCAACTCCTTTTCTAGTTGCAATTCTAGTTATTCAGGTATCTTTATTCTAGTCCTTACTGTGATGATGTTAAAGCATTCTGGGTCAAAATTTTATGTTGTCATATGACATAATGTTGTGCATAGGTCTCCTTTTGGCTTAATTTGTATAGAACCCAATGTGACTTGTAGACGACTGGTCTATGATTCTAAGTTGGAGTAGTTATTCAGGTATCTTTATTCTAGTCCTTACTGTGATGATGTTAAAGCATTTTGGGTCAGAATTTTATGCTCATATAACATATATAGTGCATAAGTATCCTTTTGGCTTAATTTTTATAGAACCCGATGTGACTTGTAGACGACTGGTCTAGATTCTTAGTTGTAGTACAACACAAGCTCTCTTCCACAAGAAAGGGGTACTTTTGAATTATACTCAAAACATCTCATTATTGCTTATGACAATACTTGAAAAAAGAAAAATTAAAATCTCTCAAGTGCTTGGGATTCATAAAATTGGACTTTACATTATGACCCCTGTTCTAAATTATTTGTAGGTCAAGCATCACAAGCAAAAGATATGGAGTTCATCTGTTTTATGGTTCTCCCTGATATCAATTCATGCTAAGAGTGATTCTGGTGACCCGTTGAGATTGAATTATCATCCTGGATCTGATGTCATTGACATCTCCAGCACAAATGAGAACAGATGGTCTCTATGGAGAACCATTTCTTGTGAGCCTGAAAGCTACAAGGGTGATGTTGAATGGGAGCCATACAATAATTTGGTTAGGAATAAGTTTTACCTGATCAATAAAAAGAACGATTGTGCTGTTGCTTTCATAGATGGGATTCCAGAATTTGTTAGGAAGCCTGGAAATGCTTTCAAGTTTAAAGTATTCCAGGACCATACTTTGGGTCACAATATTTTTACTTCTGATAGGTATGCCTTGGGGGCTTTTGGAGTTAACCCGCATTCTACGGCCCAGCAGGAGGAAGAGAGAACTGCTTATCAGAGTGGAAAATTCCCTTGTGTTCAAATTAAGATTGATAATTTAGATCTGACTGTTGTACATGAACTTCCAGACACAAAGGACAGGTTTCCACTTCTTCGTGGTTGCATAAAAAGTAGAGAATTCAATGTCCAGATTCTGTCTTATAAAACCAGAGTTATGAATACATCATGTGCTTCACTATATTATTTTTATGCACAAAGAAATTCATGGTGAGCATTCATTCTGGCGAACCTTGTATATTTCTTTGATTGTTTTCATTTAGTTGCCTTCACATTAAAAGCAACTTATTACCCTTTTTTTTCCATGGGTTGTAGGAGAGAACTTGTTTGCCCTGTTGATTTTTGTGTATTCTACCGTTCACGTTCTCAATTTCCATGTTCTGAAACTGTTCATCATGGTGTACCAGTTCATGTCTATTTCAGAACTAAGGAGGTAAGCATAAACATATGCATAAGAATATAAATTCTCTGATTTATTTTTTGCTTGGTTGTCGAAGTATGCAAGTTACATGTTGGTTAAATGACAGTGGGATGTCTCTCTGAATGAGCTTTCATTGGATATACTACTTTATGTGATTGGAGAAATAAACTTGGCTGGTCCCTTTTCGGTAAAGAACTCCATGATATTGGCCAATTGCTGCAAGGTTTGTGCTCCCTTTTCACCAATACTTGCCTCCAACCTCCATCTGTTTCTGTTGTGTCTTTGTATACCATTGTATCATGTGCTAGTTTATACTCATTTTGTATTGGAATTTTGGAAGTACAATATGTAATTGGATCAGGGAATCTATTTGACTGCTAATGTAGGGCAGGTAATCCTTCTCTTCAGTTCAGGAAGGAATTACTTTCTTCCCTTCTCAAAAATTCAAAAATAAAAAAATAATAGGTTAAATTCATCTCCAAGTACCGGATATCTTTACATTTTTGGTTATCTGCCTAAGAGTGTCAGTAATTTGATATGTTTCTTCAAGTGGTTTCTTTTTAACATTGTAATGTTGGAATTAATGGTGCTATTTGTGCCATCTAAGTAAACTAACTGAAGTCAGAAGTTTCTGTTCTGTTGCTATTTCTTGTTTTTAAAGGCAATTTGTTGCCAATGTTTGACAGGCTGCACTCTATATATTCGTTCTATCTTTCTCCATTTCTTTTTTTAGTGAACTCTCCTTGTCTCTCATGTTCTCGTTTGTCTAGCATAATAGAGAAAAGTTTTACAACTATTTTTGCAATAGCAGGTGGAAAACCAGTCAGGTTTAAATCTTCTTTGCAGTTTCCATAACAATAAAAGTGTAACAGTAGCCAGAAATCAGTCCGCTTCTGTATTTTTAAGGTAATTCTTTTTTGTGTATGATTTATAATCTTGTGAATTTGCTACTGCAGCTGCATTTTATACCCATTTTCCAATTTGTTGAAAACTGGAATATAAATATCACTATTGTCCCATTGTACTTCTAGCTTGTAGTTCCATGACTATATCGAGGCTGACCAATGTTGATTATGGATCTACCGCTTGGGAGGCTAGAAACCTACATTTATGTTCCTGAAATTTCAGAATATAAATGGAGGACAATAAGCATGCAAACTGATAAACTTAGTTCTCTAGTATCAATAAGTTCATCTTTTTCATGAAATATTCTTTTGTGATGGTCACATCTGAATATAACTTTATCTGCAATTAATAATTCTGGTGTTTTATCCATGATTGCATCCGACTGCAAACAATAGGCTCTTACTATTATGCGCTGGTAGTGCAAATTGGAGAGGCCATTACTTCTGTTGGTGATTGCCGCTCTAAATTTATATCTTATGCAAAAATAGGTGGTTTTGGAATTTCATATTTTTTCTGAAATGATCTTATTACTGGAGGTTGTATATCAGCACTTAATTGCATGCATCCTGTTGTTTGCGTATGCTCAAATTAATGTATGATTGATCAATAACTTATGTTTGTTTTGTGGTTCAAAGCCAGCCTGTATTAGCAAGCAAGCCTTCAAAAGATGCATCGTTTGTTGCAATCCAACTTTCTAATCTTGGATCTTTCTCAACTTCTTCACTACACCTCTCTCTTTCAAAATCTCAAACACTTGCTTGGAGAACACGTATAATGTCACTTTCAGGTATTTTAGCTATCATTTAAAAGGGGCATTATTTTGATGCCTTCTAATTTCTTGATATGGTTTATTTTATCTATGGATGGAAAAAAGTTTCTATTCTTATTCAAAAGGGATATTTTGAGCAAGAGTGAATGTAGTTGTTCTGTTCTGAATGCCTTTCCAAGTAAAATTTTCTTGATCAAGTAGCTAAAACATTAAAAAGGAACATATGAGCTTATGTGTAGCATAGACAATCTACACTTTCCTTGTTGCTAGTGTGTTAATCACTTGACATACTCGTACAATTTACTCTAATCTGAGTTAAATTGTACAATTAAAACTTCGTCAACTAACGGAGTAGTAAATTAGCTCTATAAAATGTTGGAAGAGAATACTTATTAACTTCGGGTCTTGAAAGTCAGCACAGGAATGTAATCTCTTGGTGGTAACCTCTAGCAGATCGAATCCTGGTGGAGTTGGGATCATGCAGAAGCTTAAGAAAGCGATTCTAATTCATAGTAATGTATATTATGCAAATTGCAAACGCTCAATCATTTGTTATAACTATCCGAATGGACCCTGTTTTCTCTATATGCTTTTGCAAAAGTAAAATCTAAGGAATGGAGCAAGTTCCAGAAAGTTCGATGGGAAAATAAGATTAAAGATCCAGTGTAGAACTATAAGAACCTATTTTATGAAAACTTAAAAATTTTGGCATTATGAATACTGTGTTTAGGATGCGTACGATGGTCCCATTAAGGTGCCACCTTTAGTTTTGGTAACTGATTTTAAAACTCTATATTTGCTAGTTTAAACCCTTTGTACATTTAAAGCCACTTATTGTGAGAAATATATCAAATCAAAAGTGAATTCAATGACCTTCAGCTTAGCAAGCTTTTCATCTTGTCCCAACCTTATTTGTGAACATATTTGTGTACCATCTGGCTTACTCAGGTGCACTTAACATCTTGTCCATATGGTGCTTAAGCTTGTCACATCTCCACTGTGTATTGCTACTTGCCATCAAAACTATAAATTCCTCTCTCTCTCTCTCTTCTGCCCTCCCCCCCACCCCCACATGCACCCTTTTCTTTCTCTCACTTGCATATACATGATCTAGGAGAAATTTTGTTAGTACTCGGATAAAATCCTACTTATGACATCTTCTTTTGGTGTAATTATCCCTGTCCAAAATGAAACCATAGGGGTTCCTTTTTCTTATGTTGTCAATTCATTGCCACTGATTCTAAGGGTTGCATTGAAAAATTTTCATCTTTGAACAGATTCAAGAGCATACCCTGGACCATTTGTAATTGTTGACATCTCAAGGAAAACTAAGGTACTTTCCCAAGTTGCTGCTTGATTTTATTGGGTTTAACAAATAAATATATCTAAATGATATTTCTTTTTTGTATTGTTTATAGGATGGTTTGTCCATTGCTGTTTCTCCTTTAATCAGAATACATAATGGGACTGAATTCTCCATGGAGCTACGATTCCGACGGGCTCAAGAAGAAGAAAATGTTTTTGCTTTTGTATTGCTGAAGAAAGGGGAAACAATTGATGATTCCGTGGCAACATTTGATGCCATACATTTGTCTGGTGGATCAAAGAAGGCACTAATGTCTTTAAGTGTTGGTAATTCCGTTACTTAATAAATTCCAATGTTCTGTGTATGATTTTCAAGTATTATTTATTTTTGGACAATGGGAATGCACCTCTAGGTTTAGCCATTATTGATAGTTGGGTCCTCTCTCTCTCTCAATATCAAACTATGGTCTTGGACTTTTTTTACTCCTTATACTTGTCCTTAATGTAGAGATTTGGAATCGTATAAGCTCTAGTCCCTAGGTTTGGAGAACAATTTAGTCTTGAGATCTAATGTGTTATACTATTGTTTTTCCAATTCAAGGAGTACTGGTCATTTCATTTGGAAACTTGTAAAATTAAAGTCAATTTAACCTTTTTGTGGTTAAATAATTTTTAATCGGAAAGATGATATGCGTTGGCGGAGGTGTAAGCAAAATTATCAGCTTGACTCCAAAAGTTGGGGAAAACTTGAAGCGGGCAGCTTAATGCCATTGTCCATGTATTCAGATGGGACATAGTTTCTGTGTTGGGCCAGCTCAACTGTAGCTTTTAAGTGTTTCCCGTAATGCTTTACACACCCTTCGATTGTGAGCTATTATTACCATATCAGATAGATGGATATATATAAAAGTTGTAAAGATGAAATGCTAAGAAATTTTTGTGTCATTGCAACCTTATAACCTCGCCATTTTATTTGTCTTTCTATCACATTATGACTACATTTTTGGTATCTGATTTGCAGGTAATTTCTTGTTTTCCTTCAGACCTGAAATTAACGATAGGATATCAAATTTCGAGAGAATACTTTCAGTTGAATGGTCAGAAGAGCTAAAAGGTGAAAAGGCAGTTTGTCTTTCTGGAATTTTTAATAAGTTGAGCTATAAAGTTCGAAGGGCTTTATCTGCTGAATCAATGAAATGTTCCTTCAGCACTGCATACTGTAGCTTCAGATCTGAAGCTCATCTCACCAACCTGCATTTTCTGATTCAAAGCATTAGTAGAGATGTTCCTATGGTACATCCTAGTAAGTCTAGTGATGGTTCTGAAGGTATAGACTCAGCAGTAGCAATATGTGAGCAAAAGGAAATTTTTCTTCTTCCTACCGTACAGGTTTCCAATTTATTGCACTCAGATGTACATGTGGTTTTGACTGAGACAGGTAATGACAGAAATTCTGCAGCATTTATTCTTTAGTTTGAAATAGCACTATCCAACACTTATATCTTGGTGCAGCTTCACATACCACTTCTCCTATTGGCAATACTGGGAAAGAAGCAACTATAGCTTGTGGATCAACTGCAGATTTTTATGCTAATCCTGCCTTAATGTATTTTACTGTCACTGTAACTGCTTTTAGATCAAGCTGTAAACCAGTGAATAGTGGTGATTGGATGAAGAAGTTAACTAAGAACAAAAGTGATGTCCGTCATTTGGACGTAGATCTGGAATTTGGTGGTGGAAAGTACTTTGCATCGTTAAGATTATCTCGTGGTTTCAGAGGCATACTGGAGGTCGTTATACTGCTACCCGTTCATGAACTTCACCTTTTATTTGATATGCTCTAGTTCTAAGGGCGCACAAATAAGTTGGTTTACAATGCATTTGTCTCTTTTAATCTTGGTGGAAGATTGACTATTTAACTTTTACAGGCTACTATATTTACACCATATTCCTTGAGGAATAACACTGATTTCCCCCTCTTTTTCCGTGCTCCTAATCGGAAGCCTCTATCTAGGTACTTATTGAGTATTGGAAATCAGCTTGTTACATGCTGTTTTTTTTTTTTTCCTTTGTGAACATGATAGGAATAACCATTTGTAGGGATGAGGTAAAAAATCATGGTTCCAGCATTCCTCCTGAGTTAGGTTTACTTTGCCCCCCAAATTCGATAAGATCATGGTTTTTAAGGTAATATATATATAATTTCATTGCCACATTGCTTTGAACTTCAACCTTGTTTTGAATCAATTAAAAATACACATGTTTTATAGGATATGATGTCATCTCATAGGATTAAAAAATTTTATGTACAGATCCTGCAAAACGCAGTTCAATTTGCTAGAGGATAATTCATCTCAGGTGCTGTTAGACTTGGATGCTTTATCAGGAGTCTCAGAGATAAGCTTAGAAATCGTAGAAGAATCTGGGCTCAAACATATTCTAAAGTTTGGAGTTTCAATAGGACCATCTTCAAGTATGGTGGAGGTCCCATCTCAAGTTGTAACTATGACACCAAGGCATGTGGTATACAATGAGTCAGAGGAAAGTATCATGATCCGTCAATGCTACTTGGAGGTATCTTTTAAGTTAAAAATACGGGTTTTCCTTCAACTGATTTGTTGAATTTTTAGTGTTCTTACTCCTTTTTCTTTTCTTCACCCACCTGTCCTGTTAAAAAAGGATGGAATGGCAGGCGTGATCCAAATTAAGAGTAAAGAGAGAACAATGTTGCAATTGCAAAATAGTATCAGCAAGAACAAAGAATTCAGTATTTTTGAGAACATAATCAGGAAGCATAGGCATGATAATGATACTTCATCAGTATATATACAGTTTCAAATCAGCAAGTTTGAATCAGGCTGGTCAGGGCCACTATGTATTGCTTCACTGGGATGCTTTTTCCTGAAATTCAGGAGACAATCAAATCCAGTTCCAGCATTGAATAACAATGCAACAGAAATTGCTTCTGTCCATGTGATAGAAGAAGGTGCCACTCTTGGGTTGCATTTCCACAAACCACCAAATGTTAATCTACCATATCGGATTGAGAATCATTTGCATGATGCATCTATCACTTACTATCAAAAGGTTGCGATGTTTTTCCCTTTGTCCTACTTATGCCTTCATAGTAGACATTCTTATTTCATATAATCATGTGTAAAAATTACCTATTAATAGTCAAGAATTTTTCAGGATTCATCAGAGCGAGAGGTTCTTGGATCAGACTCTAGTGCTAATTATGTCTGGGATGATTTAACTCTTCCACATAAGCTGGTTGTTGTAATAAATGGTAATGTTTATATATATGTGTGTGTTTATAAGTTCAACCTTAATTTAGTCCTATTGATTTCAGTTACATTTTCAATGTTGGAATCCTCTAGAATACCTTATGCCAGGTTCCTCCCCTTCACCACTCATACCCACAACATAGCAACACAATATGTTTTCTTATTACAACATGGAGGCCATATGTTTGAAGAATTAGAATAGGTTTGGTGGTTTGAGTCTATTTCAGAGAAGAAAATATTTTTCTTCATATGAATTACAACAGCCAAGCCCCTAACTACTAACTAATAACTAAAATAATTAAGACTTACAAATGACTATTGAATCAAGAAAAGAGCACTTACTACTTTTATATGAAAACATGGTATCTATCAGGGATAGCGGAGTACTATTCCAATCCAGTAATGTTAACACCAGACTGATGCGTGAAAGGCATAGTGTTTGAATATCACTATAGTACATGTGACATTGTCGATGAATAAAATAATTTTCATATATCATAAGGTAGAGGTGGTTTGACAAACTTCATTTTCATTTATCTTTTGAAGGAGTATTGCATAATTGGCATGTTTTATGTAGGTATCCCCCAATTACGTGAAATTAACTTGGACAAGGTGCATGCTTGGAAACCTTTTCTCAGACTCAAACAACGAGGGTCATCTTTTTCATTTTCTGACAAAAAGTCCAAAGAACAAAAGGATTATTTTGGTCAGCTGCAAAGCATGGATATTGTAAAGGTGGGGTATGAAATATATGCAGAAGGTTCAACACGTGTGCTGCGAATTTGTGAGTTCTCCAGCAGTCAAAAGAGTAACAAATTGGTTCAGTTGTGTGCAAAAGTCCAACTAAGAGTATCTCAGTTTGCAATTCACTTACTTGAAGAAGGAAAACAGGTCAGTCTTGATGATTACTTTATATGTTAACGGTGTTCTCTCATCTTCTCCTTAATTCTATTCCCTGAACCCATCGTATGAATCTAGAATTTTCCCAGATGCAATTTGACGTTTTATTTGGTTCCTTTTTTATTACCATTTATTGTGGCTTTCTAGATGAAATTATGTCTTCTGTGAACCTGACTTGACAATATTGGTGGAAGAAATGGCTCAGGAATGACTTTGTTTACATATTTACGAATTGCTGTTCTGTGTGAAGGACTTGGGTAAGAGCGAGGAACCATGCTATACACCATTTATTGTGGCAAGGCTTGGCAATATCAATCTGGATTCCATCATTACTGATCAACAGAAATTTAATCAGATCAGTTTACAGGTAGTAGCTTCTCAATGCGTTGCATTATTGAGTAATGAAATGGAAAAATGACCTGAGCATGCACCTATAATTTTCTGATTATGCAAGATGTAAAAGTATGAATATGGCAGGAACTTCCATATAATTGTTTATTGATAATGCCCTATCTAAACTGAATGCAGTCATTAAATGTCGACCAGAAATGGGCTGGTGCTCCTTTTGCAGCAATGCTTCGGAGACATCAATTAGACTCCAGTGATTCAAATACTTATGTACTCAAAGTTGTCTTGATCCTTCTTTCAACCAGCTCTGATGTTAGACAAGTTAAATACTCATCTGTTATTCTACAGGTATGATCGGACAATGCATCACTAGGTTTTTTTTATATATTACCTGAGGAATTTATTTTCTTTTTTTCTTCTTTTTATACCCATTTTGGATCTTCAAAATGAATCAGTGCATGAAATTCTGTAGCTAACTTAGGACTCATGTCGCACAGCCAATTGATTTGAACCTAGATGAGGAGACTTTAGTAAGACTAGCTTCATTTTGGCGAAAATCTCTCAGCGACTCAAGTGTTCCAAGTCGACAGTATTACTTTGATTATTTCGAGGTCCATCCAATCAAGGTTTAGTCCTTTTCTAGTATGCCATGGCAGTTCTTATGCCCTACCTCTCTTAGTTAATCTGATTTGTGTTATCTTACAGATTATTGCTAACTTTCTTCCTGGAGACTCGTATTCAAGCTATGACTCAGCTCAGGAAACTCTGAGGTCATTGCTGCATAGTGTGGTGAAGGTGTGACAATTACACTTTCTGAATATTTTGTCCTGATAAATGCGGAAGTAGGCGCTTTTTTGTAGTTTTGGATTGACATTTGACAGCTTATTTTGGTGATATCATTTATGAGTTGCTTGTTGCCTCTATTTGTCCTCCTGCAGGTTCCTCCCATAAAGAAAAAAGTTGTAGAGCTCAATGGTGTCCTGGTTACTCATGCTTTGATAACCATGAGAGAACTATTCATCAGATGTGCACAACACTATTCCTGGTGTGTGTCAGTGAGTACAAATTTATTTATGTAAATAGAAGTTAAAGCTTGCTCTGAATTTCACTCAATAATCCAGGTATGGAATGAGAGCTGTTTATATTGCAAAAGGAAGCCCCTTGCTTCCACCTGCTTTTGTTTCCATATTTGATGACTTGGCTTCATCTTCTCTTGATGTTTTCTTTGATCCTTCTCGAGGGTTGCTGAACCTTCCTGGTTTGTCATCAGGTAATATAATATGGCAGTATTTTGCTTCTTTAAATTCGAAAATACCTTATAGATTAGTCTTTGCTCTCCTATTTGTAGTTTCGAGGTTCTACTATATTATGATAGCCAATTGGGACGAATGCCTTGCTAAAAGAGAGCATAATCAAGATAATTCATCAGCCAAAATTGTGAACTAACTCCTTTCTACATTTAACTCATTGCACATCTCTTTTCAACAATTTCGTCTCTTAAATTACTGACAAATGGCCAGGTGCAGTTTATGTTATTTTTATAGGTTTTTTGCCGACTAAGACATGTAATCTCTTCAAGAATTTAAAAAATGCCTAAATTGAAACTGCACTGCAATGATCTTTTTGTTTTGTGCATAAGCTGCGTGTTGAGAGTATGGGTGACTTATAATTCAAAAATCAATTCTCAGTTCTATTTGGTTTTCTTGGTTCTGTTGCTTGACTTTTGTTCTGCTTGTTAAGGACAGGTACCTTCAAATTAATCAGAAAAGCTATTCGTGGTAAAGGCTTCTCTGGCACAAAACGCTACTTTGGAGATCTGGAAAAAACAGTATGTTTTATCCATTCCTTTTGCTTAAATATAAAGTGTCCATACCACTCACTAGACATATTAATTGTGTGGCAGTTGAGAACTGTGGGATCTAATGTGCTGTTTGCTGCTGTTACCGAAATATCAGACTCCATCGTGAGGGGAGCAGAAACAAGTGGTTTTGATGGAATGGTAACAGTCATCTTTTCTTGTTAAATTACTGTATATTTATGCAACTAATGCTTCTAGAAATAAGATTTGATTGATTCTAGAGTTGACAAAAATAACATTGTTGCTGTGCTCATTATCCCAAAGCTGAAAGGATTTCACCAAGGAATACTGAAATTGGCTATGGAGCCATCTCTGCTGGGGACTGCTCTGATGGAAGGCGGCCCAGATAGAAAGATCAAGCTTGATAGAAGTCCTACAACTGATGAGGTAATTATATTTGGCATTTTGCCAATGGTGAATGAAATTTTACCACTTTTTTTTTTTCCTTGATACACCTTCATTCAGTGATGGTGGTGATCAATTTAGTGGACTTTATTTAAAAGCCTGTAAATTGTCAATATGTTGGTTAAGTAACATCTGCAAAGCACGATTTTTCCGTATTATTTACAAATTGATTTGGAAAATGAAGTTCTCTTATATTCTGATATGCTTTTTAAGGTTGCAGGCTTATTATACACAGAATGCTGCCTTTCTTTCCTTTTAGATATGTTTTTAATTATTCTTTATTGGAATAATGCAGTTATATATTGAAGGCTACCTGCAAGCTATGTTGGACACCATTTATCGGCAGGAGTATCTGAGAGTCAGAGTAATAGATGATCAGGTAATTACTCTGATGCATTGGAACTTGTTATTTCTTAGACATGCTGTGGAACTGCAACTTAAAACGTTAATTTGATAATGATGGCCTGTCCGCAATGTGAAATCATGAGCTTGATGAATCTGCTTTAATTATTTTTCCTACTGAGGAAATCACGGGGTTAAATATTTTTCAAATTATACATGCTCCCCTAGCTAGTTCTAAATTTTTGATGGTTTTGTGACAATGTATCTGTCTGGTTGCTAATTTATACTTGTGTACCAGGTGATTCTCAAAAACCTACCCCCCAACAGCGCCCTTATCGATGAGATTATGGATCGTGTGAAGAGTTTCCTGATCAGCAGGGGTCTGTTAAAAGGAGATTCTTCATCTTCTTCTCGCTCCTTCCGCCATCTTCGAGGAGAAAGTGTAAGTGGCCTATAAACCAATTGTAATTGCATTTAGCATATCATAAGATTCCCTTTCTTGAAAATCCGTATGGTTTCGATACATTCCCTTCATTTTAAAATGTTAGCAACATTTATAATGTGCATCAAATGTATTCTGTCAATGTTTATACATTTCATCGGGTTTGATTATCAATTTCAACCTTAAATCCACACACACTAGATTTGGGAAAGAAAAGGGGTCCATTTTTCTTTTGAATACACTCAAGTTATTACTACAATAGTTTCAAATGATGTAACCCACTACTTGCTTAACACTTATCACTGCTGTCTCCTAATATCAAATTAATTATACCAAATCTTCACTACAGGAATGGAAAATCGGCCCTACTCTGCTGACATTATTCGAGCACTTGTTTGTGAGTTTTTCAATACGCATATTGAGAAAGCAAACAGATAGATTAATGTCTAACATCAAGTGGGAAAAAGCATCAACGGCCGAAGATGGAAGAGCGATAATAGTTGGTGGCAACGCCAGTGAACAGGAGCACAAGGTAAAGTCCATTTGGAAATGGGGAATTGGTAAGTTTGTATTTTCTGGCATTCTAGCCTATATAGACGGACGTCTATGTCGTGGTATTCCTCATCCAATAGCAAGAAGGATTGTGAGTGGCTATCTGTTAAGTTTTCTTGATAGAAGTGAGTCCAAAAACTGAAAGGCTATAATTAGTACATAGGAATGATTTATTTATTTACCAAATTTGCTTTCCTACGTCTACAGAATGATGCAAATTAGGGTTCCTATTTTTTGTATTTTGTGCTGAAAAAATGAAAGAAAAACAAAACAGGACGTAATAAAAACGCCCCTGGTTTGTTCCTCTTAATCATTCAGTCCATTGTTTTTTTGTTAAATATTGGGACCTTCCCAATAAAGCCTTAAACTATATGAAATTCAAAAAGTGTCCCCACAAATATCTATTCCCTTCATTTATTATTTTAAATAAATAAATAAATTGCTCTGTACGATACTAATAAAATTTTAGTTGGTACTACAAGTTTTGGACCGAAAGGGAAACATATTAATAAAAAATGAATTGAATTTTGGGACAGTTACAATGGTACTAAAGTTTGTAATATATGTAGAATAATTTGGCATGTGATTGCGATCTAGTACGCAAGAATTATTATAAAATAGGATAGCACCCCTCGTTATTGCTCTCTTTTTAATCCAAAAAACTGGAGGAGGCCACGGGCCGGTTTCGAGTTGCAATCTGTTGGGCCACGGTTTGGGGTGGCCTAAACCGTAATCGGCCCGTTGATCGTCAGGTGATAAATTGGCGATTTGAGAACGATTTACGATTTATAATGGTTACGATTTGAAATTTTGTTGTAATTAAACTGAACCGTTTCTAGTTGGGCCGGACTGATACCTAGCCATTGCAACATTTACGAAAAACTGTTAAATTTAAATTACTTTAATATATTAAGGTAAGATAAAAATAAAAATTTAAAGAAAGTGATTGTTTCCTTAGAATGTTTAATAATGACGTAAAAATTATGAAATTGTAATATTTGGGAACAAGAAGACAATGGAAGATAATTTTCACATATTCCCGTGGGTGTAATAATATGTTTATATATACAAACAGCATCATCTTGGGATAATAGAGCATATTTTATTAAGGGATCAAATTAATAATTGCACATTAAGAAATAATTTTCTTCTTGATGATAATCTTAATAATACGTAGAGTTTGAATTTGACTCCTTGGGAAATAAACAAATCAATTAATTTTTTTTTATTAAATAAACTAATTACATAGTATAATCTATATCTAAGTAATAAAATCAACAATTTTGCATACCAAAGCTATGACAATAATACATCCATCCATCCATCCATCCATCCATCCATTCATCCATCCATCCATCCATTCATCCATCCATCCATTCATCCATCCATCCAAATAAAAAAAGGCTTATGTCACCAAGCAAAAAATGCATGCACAAACTGTTTATAATGTATATAGACCCACTGATTTTGGAGTATCCACTGGCCAAAAAAACAAAACCACTAATCCAAAACCAAAAACAAATGGCCCCTCAGAATCATTTATATAACAGATTCATCAAATTCCATTCTCATATATGTCTTTCTTTCTACTTCTTTACATCTCCAAACTAAGCTTAAGCTTAATTAATGGCTTATGTTATCCCTCAAACCCATCAATCTCTTTCTTCTTCAGAAGAAAAAGAAGACCAAACTCAGCTTCTTGGTCCTGTCAGCAATCAGCTTCTTCTAAAATCTTCTTCTTCTAAGGCTTTAGATAAAGAGATTATTCTGAAACGCCTTCGCCATCATAAAAGCTTGAACAAGATTAAAACTTCTTTTCAGTCTTTTTTAAGCAACTCAGAGTCAGAAAATAAAAGGTGGTTAGATCCTCAAGATGTTTTTTCTTCCCCTTGAATTTAGCTTCTGCTTATTTGTTCTTTTTGTTAATTATAATTATAATTAGTATTGTTGTTGTTGTTGTAATAATTTTGCTTAATTTATATTAGTAATTTGTAGTAATTGCTCCATATTTTAAAGCTGTTTATAAAGAGAAAATAAGCAGTGTTTAATTAAACAACTCAACAGATAGTTTATATTTTAAAATTTGCTTATAAGTAGGTTTGACCAACTTATAAGCTTAGGTAAACACCAAAGAATGATATATTTTTGTGTTAATTTCTAAATTTGAACCTCCATATAATGTAAAAGACTGGAGCTTTTTTCTCTTTTTAATAGAAAGAATTCTGTTTTATTATATCAACAAATAAGGGGTTCATATAACAATATAAATGCTAATGGTAATTAATATTATGTATTATTTAAAAAATTCATTTAATTATTTAACTTAAATTGTTTGAAATTCAAATGATAATCTAATTTTAGGATGGAAGGAGCATCTTTAATGTAACATAGAAGGTGTCTGAGCATTCAGAGAGAGTCAAATTCTTGTGATTTATGGGTCAACTACATAGCCTTACCAAATACTAAGAAATGTATCAAAAATATTTCCAATAGTTTTATTGTAATTTAAGGGTAGGATGCTTAAGTTTAATTCATAATTAGAGGGATACTTAGTGGAAGTATAGGAAGAGGTTTATGAAGGATGTTCTGTGTTTGGAAAAAAGAGGCAGGAAAGACCAATATGAGCAGCCGTCGGCTACAGTAGCGTATATTTAAGTTGTTGTGGTTAAAAAGCTGTAGTTGGACCTTGGGTTGGGTCGACCGGTCTGCCTTCAGGTGTGCACCGGTCGGCTCGTCCCTTCTGCCGGCGATGCGCTCCTGGCCTTAACTGGCCGGGTAGAACACCATTAATAGAATTGCACTTCCTATGCCTTTGAAAGACTTGCATTAGTGCAATACCAAACACAAATCAATAATGGACACTCATTTCAATCAAATAGAGCCATAAAATAATTCATCCATTACAAAAATGCGCTCTTACAAAGCACCAAGAATGATATAAGAATTAAGAAGAGATTCAATGGAGAATTACATGCCTGTTTTCATCTAGCTCATCAACTTTCCCTTCCCCTTTTCTCGTTTGTTAATGGAATCGGCTTTCTTTAGCTTTCTGGCGATTGTTATCGGAAAGGACTCAGCAAGAAGAATACACATAAACTAATCATTTCAGTAAGCCAGTTGTAGAAATGAGGCGAAGAGCTTGGCTGGAATTTTTCAAAACTGAAGATGATCTTGAAACCTCCATTTTCTTTTTCTTTAGAAACTCCAATGAGTTTTGTAAGCATGGAGGAGGTGGCATTTCCTTCAAAATAACGGTTTCCTTCCTGCAAAGCACAATTGGAGAATATAATTCCAGAAGTTTTCTTTTAACCCATGTTTCAAAAGTTATTTTTCAAAACTTATGTTTCCTTTGAGTCTTACCCTGAGGTTTTAAGCTTCTTCTTCCTTGGAGGAAGCTTAGTCTCAACCTTCTGATCATCTTCAGAGTCTGATAGGAAAACTTTCCTGCAGAATAAAACCCTATTGGTTAAAATTCTTAACACAACGAACAAAAATCCTAGTGCAAAAGACATGAGAGCAAGTGTTGGAGGAAAAAACATTGCATACATACTTTTCACGAGCAGCAAGAAGCTGAACAATGTCATTTGGAAGCATTCCTGCGTTACCCGAAGTCTCAGTTTCCTTTTCCTTTTTCTTCTCCTTTTCTATTTCCTTTTCAGTTTCCATTACATCTTGTACACTTTCATCTACTACTTTAGATGGTCGTGGTGTTTTCCGTTGTGCCCATAATCTACGCCGTTCTTTACCCTCTCGTGAAACTCTATACCGCAGAATGTAAACACATTTGTAAAACATAATTATACAGTGAATCTATCTATATATATATATGAAATCAAAACTAAGACTCCATCAATTCACAAAAGTATCAACTCAACATCAGCCAAAATCAGGATCTACGCTCTAGTAAGAACAAATCTATATGGTTCTTCCATGAGGCTTTTAAAAATTAATCAGCAAACAAAAATAAAAGAATAATCTTAATCTCAGTACGGAACCCAACAATCAAAAAAAATGGAGGAAAATAAGAAATTACCTTGCTTTATTTTCTCTCTGAACTTTTCTTATTTCTTCATCTTGCTTTACTCCCTGAAACCAGAAAACACCATATGAGCTCTGTTCTGCATAAGCAGTGAAAAAAAAAATTGAAAATAGCGAGAGAACCGGGAAAAATTGGTTAGTACCTGCTCCGAATTAAACTCCTCAGGTGCATCTGAATCGGAATCGGAATCGTCCCTTCCAGACATTTGATTTTGATTCTGATATTCCGATTTCTGTTCAGGAAATTTGGAGTCCTAGGGTTTAAGGATGTTAGAGATTTGGAGCGTGTAATAGCTCGAGGGGGAAGGTTTAGTCTGGAGTAATCAGATTTTGCTGGGCTGGATATAGGCCCAAATATCAATCTAATTGGTGAGGCATTCATGGCCAATAAGGCCCAGAGTAAAAATGTATTTTTTTTCATTTTTTTTAAATTATAGTAAATATTAACTTTAAAATTTATTTTTAGTAAATGTCAAACATTTTAAAATATTGATTTTTAAGTAAATGTCATATTTTTGAAACATTAAGTAGATAAGGTAAATATTAATTTATAATTATTAGTAAATACGTGTATTTACTAATATCGTGAAAATGAAAATACATATATTTATCTAC
Organism: Croton setiger; assembly: GCA_948099555.1. Classification (NCBI taxonomy): domain Eukaryota; kingdom Viridiplantae; phylum Streptophyta; class Magnoliopsida; order Malpighiales; family Euphorbiaceae; genus Croton; species Croton setiger. The sequence goes on from CANUEY010120631.1 coordinate 93,773, forward strand.
GGCGTATAGTTAAATAATTATATCCAGTCAATATTTCAAATTTATTGATATTTTATCATAATAAAGTTTCAAAAAATGATATTTTTTAAGTTATTTTTTTATGTAGTATTTTTAACATTAATTAATACAGATATTACTCTCTTTGTTTGATTATATAATCTCGATTACTTATGTGGATTTGAATTGTTCTTAAATTAATTCGTATACTATGAAAAATAAAAATAAATAAATTGAAAGTTATTTTATAAAATAATCTTCACTATTAATTTTATAAAGTTATTTTATAGTGTATTGTCTTACATTAATTTCCATTGAATTAAGAATATATATGATTTAATGCAATTTTTTTTATTTCTCAAAATCACAATTTTTTTGCTAATTTAAAAAAAAAATCAAAAAAAAATTATAAAAAAAATCTGTCCAAAAAAAAATGGAGAAATAAACTTTAAAAACCAAGAAAACAAAACATGTGAAAAGATATTAAAAAAAAAAAAGAATGGTTCATAAGAGACTTTAATATAAGATCATGTGACCTTTAATAATTATTTTGGCTATAAAAATGGCCAAAATTGTACAAATAATCTTTAATCTTTACACGTTTTGATTTTTCTATCTTACTGCTGGACATTACAAGTTCATTAATTAATTGATTATTCGTCTGCAAATCTTGATTTATTTAATTATTAAATAATAAAATACTCCAAATAATCTTATTAATATGTATTTGCATATTATTATATAAATAATCTTATTAATTATTAAATAAAAAATTAAAATTATGGAATTGTTAAACATTGACTAACATTCTTTCAATGATAATGCTAATCCTAAAAATAATAAAATAAAAATTACATGTTAATCTTAACCAAAAACAACAATTAATTAACTAATTAATTAAAACAAGTATATTAATTAGTTAAAACAGTATGGAGGACGAAACCCTTCTCATGCAATTTATTTTTGCCCATTGAAAAGTCGAAGGTAGATTTATCACTTTTTTGGAAAATATTATATTTTATAAAGAAAATCAACCATTATAATATAATAATTTTGGGAATCAAATTAGCATTACATTTTGTAACACCAATAGTCAAATATTGCTGCTCTCTTTATAATAATTCGCAATTTTTCATTGAGAGATTGGTATATTTTGACTTCAAATATTTGATTCCATCCAGTAGATGTGGCCATGGCCGGTTGGCCCGCCTGGTTCGGCCCGTAGAAAAACTGGTCCGGTCCGGACTCGAACTGGAAGCGAAACCGTTCGGTCGGCAATTCGGTTCAGATTCAACGAAATTTCGAACTGTAACTGTTATAAACTGTGAACCGTTCTCGAACCGCCGGTTAATCGCTAATGCAACGGGCCGGTTACGGTTTAGTCCACTCCCAATCCGTGGTTCGGCAGACCACAACCCAGAACCGGCTAGTAGAGTTTTAGAAATAAAAAGTGTATTAGATATTATCTATATAGATGTGGATTGTTCTAATCCACTTGCCACGTCAGAAATATAAAAAAATTAAAAAAGAAAAAACTTTACAATGCTAATTTACATTTAACGCGTGAAGCCGATATAGAGTTGATATTATTTAACACACTATCTATTTTTTTCCGATCTGCTAAACAATATCTACATTTTATATTTTTCTAATTGAGATTAAATGCAAAAATTGCACTCTTAAATTAGAGATGTTTTCATTGTACACATTAACTTCATATCTAAATATGCACATTAGTATTGAAAATCATTTTTAGAAAAATCTTTTTTTTTTTTTTACGTGTTTAATAAATAAGAGCAATATTAGCTAACATTTGATGATATTTACTCACTCCCAATCCAACCAAATATTACACATCACATCAAATCATAACATTTTAAACCTTTAATCAAGTTACTCATTACCATAAACATAACTTGTTTTGTCCATCGGGTTGAAATAAGATGGATGTGGATATCCGTGATTGGATCCAAGTCCAACCCAAACCGAGTGGAAAAATTTGGTTAAGATTACGGCTGCAAACGAGTCGAGTCGTTTGCGAGCGATTCGGTGTTTGCTCGATAAAAACTCGACTCGAGTTAGGAACGATAATAAAGGAACCGAACTTGAGCTGAATATTCGGGCTTTCGAGCCAAATATTTGGGCTCGTTTAATAAACGAGTCGAACAGTTAGGTTCGCAAGCCGGCTCGTGAACAACTCATTTAAAAAGGCTCGCGAGTAGCTCATTTGATAGGTTCACGAGCTGCTCATTAAATAAGCTCACGAACTTATTAAAACGACGTCGTTTTAATACCAAACTAAAAAATATGTTTCAGTCAAGCCACCCGTCTTCCCACTTCAATTTTTTGCTATTTCGTTTCTCTTTCATTATAATTGCTATTTTGATTTTCTCACTTAAACGATATTAAAAATGAATTTTCTTGATTTTTTACTAACTCTTAACAAGCCTAAGCTCGAATGAATAGCAGCAGGAAATGAACTCGAGCTCGAACTTATTTGCAAGCTAAAACTCAAGCTCAAATTCAAGCTTAATTGTAAGCTCAAGCTCGAGCTCGAATAACAACATGAAACAGCCAAGCTTGCGAGTTTCAAAACGAGTCGAGCTCGTAAAATTTAACATGAGCTCGAGGAATTCAACACGAACCAAACTCAAACAGCATAATACTCGACTCGACTCGGCTCGTTTCGCGGCTCTTAGTTAAAACAGTGAAATTGTCTTACTCTTAACAGCTATTAACGTCTACACAAGGGAAACACGCTTAATTAACGTCAAACATTTTTCTCATTTTTTCACTTATGCCCTTTTAATAATTAAAAAAAAAATCAAATGAAATTTCCTCATTTTATGCATTATATGTTATAGATAATACAATTTCACGTAAAATTATAGTAATTTCCTGTTATTTAAGGACATTTTAATTTAGTTATAATAATTAAGCTACTACTAATTTTGCTTTTTTATATATAAAAAATTATGTTTTTATTTTTTTTAAGGAATTTTTTGCTTTTATTCTAACTTTATAGTATTAGGAAAGTCATAAATTATAAATTTATTCCAAACCAAAACATTATTACTCAACATGACCATTTTTAATTTGACTTAATTAATCAATTGGATATTTTTCCCTTTTTTAAATATTTTTTTTTATAAAAAATATCCAATATTTATATATATATAGGTAACGTAGAGAAGTAGAAAAAAGAAATAATATAGAATAATTTGGTCTCTTTTTATTTAGTCAAAGAGAATAATAAAAACTTTGATTTAGTTGACTTTTATTATATAAAAAAATAAAAATAAAAAAAAAATTAATATTTTCTTATTTATTTACTCCAATGAGGATTAGGTTCTCATTCCCATTTTCGTAATTATACAACAAAAGCATAAACTCCCTATTAAATTAAATAAAAAGCATGTGGAATATGCCCAAATGCATGCTAATTAATTAAAAATAAAAAATAAAAAAATATTATTTTAAATTTTCTCTAATTTTAAGTCAATTTTTTTAATGTAATTTAAATTATTTGTAGAAAAATATTTTTTTTATAAAACCATTTTTTTATTCTTTGTAAAATTCCTCAAATAATAATAATAATTAAAAAAAAACCTTAAAATCTAATATTTAAAACTTCATAATAATATTATTATTATTATTAGTTATAGTCAAACCTTTTATAATTGCGTGCTGACTGTACCATCCCCTTTTGTCTTTTCAGAACTAACGCATCCATATCCTCCGTGGTCTTGACGTTCAAGGGTATTATCGTCAAACAATACTAGTATATGGGCATATATGTAAATTCCACTTCCTTTGGTCTTAAAGTTCAAGGACATTTTCGTCATTAAAAAAGGATTTTAGTCAAGGTTATTTATATTAGTCTAGCAAAAGCAATGGAAAAATCTTCTTCTACAAACAGTATACAAAGGTGTTTGCTTTATGCTAATTTATTTGTTTCCTTATTTTGGCAGTGGAAATTTTAGATTACGACTGGTTGATAATTGAAAATAGGAAATTCAGAAGAAGGAAGAAAAGGGATTGTTGATGATGATAGCTTGAATTAGAAATTGCAGAGCAATTACACAGCCATTGAAGAAAGTTGCAGAAGGAAAGGTAAATTAATCATAAATTCTTGACCAACCAACTCCAAAAAATCCCAATTTCCTCTTGAAAGTTCCTAACTTTAATGAAAAATAAAAAACTTTTTTCTTCAAATGTCCTGAATTTGTACTAATTACCATTAATGATGCTTCTGTTCTATGATGCATTTAATGGATTCAGATGGCTTCCCAACGGTACCAAAACCTTGTGCTTTTAAGTCTCTTCTTAATTTTTCTTACCTATCTAATACAATTCCCCAACAGAAAGTATTTGATTTTTGATAGTTTCTTTCTTGTTTTATTGCAGAAATTTAAGGTTAAATGATTCAAGTCTCTTCAAATACTAATCAAAGAATGATATTTCAAGAAACCCATTTGGTTCTTGTCATCCTTACTTCAATTTTCTTAAAAGCTCATACCCAACTTAACTCATCGCACCATTGCCGGAATTCTTGCGTAAGTGCGAACTCAACTAAATCGGTTCCATACCCATTTGGGTTTTCTGATGGATGCAGGATTAAATTAAATTGCAGTAGTGAAGGAGATATCAAGATTGGTGATTTTATAGTCCAAAATATAACTAATAATGGAATCTTTATATCTCTTCCGGCGAAATGCAACCGTTCTCTTGAATCAATTCGACCACTTTTTGGTCAGTCTTTTTCTCCAGCTCTGCGAAATGGGTTACTTCTGCAAAATTGCAATAGTTCTTCTTTGACTAGCTGTGTTATACCACGGAGTTCGTTTTCAAATCAGTTTCCATTACTTACTTGTGATGATAGAAATGATAACATAAGTTGTTATCCAGCTCAAAGAAATGGAATGGATGTTTTGGATTATGGGAATTTGAGTTCTACTAATTGTAAGTTCATTTTCTCTTCATTTGTTATTGGGTCAAGTGACTCGGTTGTCTCGCTCGAGCTCGAACGAGTTGAGTTGGATTGGTGGCTTGAAGGCGATTGTCAAGCTAGTCCTTGTTCAGTAAATGGAAATTGCGTTAATGTTAGTGTTGGAAATGGGAAAGGAGGATTCCGGTGCTGGTGTAATGATGACTACACCGGAGATGGGTTCAAGGATGGCGCAGGTTGCCGGAGCGGTGAGTCAACTCTGTCTCTTTTGATTAATTTTTATTACTGATTTTTATGCTTTTTGATTATTTATTTACTTATGAGCTTATGCTGAGCTTTTTTGATTTTCTGATGGGGTGGGGGAGGTGGGTATGGGTTGGCTTTTTGACTGGATGCAAGTGGAACTGAGTTGGCTAATTAGAGAAAGACATTACAATGGAGAATTGGTTGGTCCATGGTCATAAAAGTTGAAAAAAGAAGATTTTTAGGACTGGAATATGGCCTTATGGACCATATATAGGATTATTGCCACTAATTTGATCCTAATCCAATTTAGGGGGAAAATTATGGATTAAAAGTCTAGTTCTTTTGAGTCTAGAAGAGGATTAATCGCCAGCTTATGTCTGGATTACATATGAACTTACCACTGATTTCTGTATTTTGTTTGTAAAGTCTAGTTATGGATTTGCTTAACAAAGTCTAGTTTTGTTTAGTTACAATTTGCACTTACCATTAAACTATGTCTAGCTACGAAAAAGTCTAGTCATGGATTAGCTTAACAAAGTGTAGTTATTGCTTAATTAATTTAATTATGGAATTTCGTTTATTTGGCTTCTAGAAAAATAAAACTGAAATTATTTTCAAATTTCTAGTTTGACTGACCCCTCTCTTCTTACATCACTGTCAGAATACTAAAGCAGATGTGAAAACTACAGCATTGCATTAGGTTTAATATTTAAGGAAAATACACAATCTTGACTTTGATGTTTCTAAAATGAGCTTAAAAGTCAAATTTGGACCAGTTGAATGAATAAATTTTAGGTGAACAGAACCATTTGATCAAGTATAGATGATGATGATGATGAGGGATGACATACAAAGATAATATCTTTTAAGCTTTTGACATAAAGAAATAAAATAAAATAATCTTTCTTCCATTGTTGCACTGTCAGCTTCCGGCTGCAATCCGTCGAAGTACATTAATGGCCAATGTGGTGGAACAGCCAGAGTTGGTGTTCTTGTTGGAGGTCAGTTTCTTGAACTACAGCAGAAAAAAGCTATATGGTATATTTGTTATGATATGGTTTGCTTATTTCTGGAATCTGGTGTCTTACTATTTTTTGATTCTCAGGTGTAGTTGCTGGAGCTTTGTTAATGTGTGGTTTGGTACTTCTCTGTTACTTTGTTCGACGGCGCTCAACTTCTCTGCGAAACAGGTTGAGTGCGAAGCGGCTTTTATACCAAACAGCAGGCAACTCAAGTGTTCCCTTTTATGCATTCAAAGAAATAGAAAAAGCTACTAATGGATTCTCTGAGAAACAAAGACTTGGAACCGGAGCCTATGGCACAGTTTATGCTGGGAAACTGAATAACGATGATTGGGTTGCGATAAAAAGAATTCGACACAGAGATACTGATAGCGTTGACCAAGTCATGAATGAAATTAAGCTCCTTTCTTCTGTTAGCCACCCGAATCTGGTTCGCCTCTTGGGTTGCTGCATAGAAGAAGGTGAACCTATCCTAGTTTATGAATTTATGCCTAATGGAACTCTGTGCCAGCATCTACAAAGGGAAAGAGGTAAAGGACTTCCCTGGACAATAAGGCTCACTATTGCTGCTGAAACTGCTAATGCTATTGCCTATCTGCATTCTGTAATGAATCCACCGATTTATCACAGGGATATAAAATCTAGCAATATACTGTTAGATTATAACTATAGGTCGAAGGTGGCTGATTTCGGTCTTTCTAGACTTGGAATGACAGAATCATCACACATATCAACTGCACCACAAGGGACTCCGGGGTATCTTGATCCGCAGTACCATCAATATTTCCATCTTTCTGATAAAAGTGATGTTTATAGTTTTGGAGTAGTTCTTGTAGAGATCATAACGGCACTAAGAGTCGTCGATTTTTCTAGACCTCACTGTGAGGTAAACTTAGCAGCACTTGCTATTGATAGGATTGGAAGAGGTTGCGTGGATGAGATAATAGATCCATACCTTGACCCGCATAGAGATGCTTGGACATTATCATCCATACATAATGTAGCTGAGCTAGCATTTAGATGCCTTGCTTTTCATAGAGATATGAGGCCTACTATGAAGGAAGTAGCTGAAGAGTTGGAGCAAATTAGGCTTAGTGCCTGGGTACCAAATATGTACACAGCCTCACCAGCGGGCTCTGAGTGCTCCTCACCAGATAACAGAAGCGAGAAGTCGCTAGGTGTTAACTCAATGAAGAAGGTGGGGGTAGCTAGCCGGAGAGTGCTAGTTCCGCAACTGGCAGCAGATTGTTTGACTTCATTGGAAGAAATCAAAGATAGCTCCCCTGTTTCAGTTCAAGATCCTTGGTTGAGTGAACAGAGTTCACCTTCAACAAATAGCTTGTTAGGTAATGCAGTTCAGTGACAAGACAAGCTGATTCCTTTCTGTGTTTGGCTTCAAATACTTCATGTGAATACAACTGAAGTATCTTACAGTTTGTCCTTTCTTTTTACCCTTTTGTTAATTTCTCTTTTTGATTTTATAAGATGTAAACAATATTGAAAAGGCAAAAAATAGATGTAGAAGCCATCACTATATAGATTTTGCATATATTTCTTGAAATTTGTATGAGTGAAGAGGGAATAGCTCGCATCTAACCTGAATTTTCTTTCATTTATTTTCCAAAATTCAGAAAAAAATCTATTTTCAAATGTAAAATTTTCTTCTCAGCAGATACAAACTGCCATAGAAGAAACAGAAGTGAAACGTAAGTGCAGAATTTAAAGAGACAGAGAAGTGAACTGCAAGTGTCCTCGGCAATATATATCAGGAGAATGTATGCTTTTGAATTCTGTTTTGTATATCAAATTTTGAAGGGTTTAACAATACATGAAAGTTTTCCAGATACAGATTCTAGTTGATAGACAAATCTAACCTGTAGAAATGTGTACATTTGCATAGTTGATTAGCTGCTTCTTGGCTAATGCACAGCAATGCAAGATGATTCATACTTTGGTTTGAATGTTCAACCTGCAGAAAAGAGATAACAATTAGCTCCGAGCAACACAATCTTACTACCCTATGAAAGTAGTATATATGCTTGAAACAAACTCAGCTGATTGGTAAAAAAAGAATAATTCTTCTTTATCTGTATGTAGCTTCACATGGAGGGAAGCAAGCAATCTAATAAGTCATATTCGTTTCGCAAGAGTGATAGTTTAAGATAAGCGCAATAGATGAACTACAGTTCAAAATTACTACTCAGATTCAAATTCATTTTCAAGGAAGATCCTTTCAAATGAATGTGAAGCCTGATAAAGAAAACATCCGGCACTAATGGACAAAAGATAATGCAGTTCATATCCCATGAACATCTTTCTGCATTGAAGCATTTTTCTTGATTTTTTATAATCCGAAAAACTCTCCGACAAATAGGTATAAGGGGAGAACAAAATCAGTAAATGGGGAAGGGAATACAATACCTGGGAGCCATATTTCAACTTTCAAGTGACGAGCTGTTGAGTAATTTTTGAAAGAGAATAGCGTCTGCATCTAACCATGACTTCTAGGATCAACAACTTGGTGAACCTTCCTGGATTCAGCACTCGAGTATTGCCCAACAACACGGGCGTGAGGAACGCTTGGTTCTCCACGAGCAAGAGCATCTACATTCTCAAGCAGGAACTGTCTTGGAAATCTACCAACAACATTACCCTCTTCGTTCCCCTCTTTGTCCAGAAATGCAAAATGGGGAATACCCTCAACACCAAACTCATCAAGCTCTTGTTCCCATTTTGTATTATCAACATTCAGCATTACAAAATTAACACGATCCCTAAATAAAAATCAAATTCAATAATTATCCAAAATGAATTCACTAATCAAATAAAAAGGCATTAAAGACAGTTAATTACTTGAACTCCTGCTCAACTTTATAGACATCCGGAGCTAATTCTCTGCAAACTTCACACCAATCTGCGTAGAATTCCACAACAGTGGGTTTCCCATTGGAAAGAGCCTACATAAATATCCAATCTTTTTCAATCAATACAATCAATTAATCAAAAGCAATATGAAAAAGTGTTATATATATATATATATATATAAAGAAAAGTGATATGTAATAACCTCTTCGTATGGTAAAGCAGCAGCAGATAGATCCTTCAAAGAAACGCCCAAATCCAGCCGAGTGGATAAGAAAAGGCCAATCCCAACAAGCGCAGAAACCGCCGCAATTCGCTGATTTAAACCTTTATTTGGAAATTCAGGCAATCCACCAGAGGATGGGGAAGGAGAACCTTCAGTTTTAATATCAGTAACTGAAGCAGACTCAACTAGCACCTTCTCCTGCATTGAAATACAAAAAGTCAGGATCTTTAATATAGAAACTGAAGGTGGAAAAACAGAAGAAAAAAAAATGATACTTTTGAAGAGATTTCGGTGGGTTTGGAGTCTGTTTGACAAGAGACAATGGTGGGAAATCGGCGAAGGTTAGTTTGATAGGTTTTGATGAGTGGCGGAGGAGGTTGGCCGGCTTGAAAATATGGCCGGAATCTATGGAGGGTTAAAGGATTGGAAGCCACACGAGCCATTGAGATAATTTCTACAAGAGTTTCTTCCTTGCGTGTAATGATTTCCAAATAGTTTTGTCGTTTAAATCCAATTTCAGATAGATCAAAGGCAGACGACAATATTTTTAAGATTTATCAGATAGATAAGTTTAAGTTAAGAGAGAGACGTAATTTTCAGTTTATTTAATAAAAACTGAAACTAACGGTTGTTCTACGACCACGTTAATCTACTTTCGCGCTAAAAAATACATAATGTCGTTTTTTTTCCCTCCTTGAAAAGATTCAGCGACTCGTCGTCTAATGATAAAACGACTTTAACTATTTTTTGCAATATTGCAAACCAAAATATATATTGCATAATAATACAATGAAGCAGAATTGGATTTTAATGTCACTGATTTCAACATCGGATTACAAGAATCAAATTCATGATTTTTGACTTTCAGGTCCCAAGATCCCATTTACGATGGAAGAAGCTACTAAAACACCTAAAACTTCTGCTCCGGCCACCACGCCGGCTTGCGCCAATGCCCCAAAGCTCACTGCTTCTTCAATTTCTCTCTCTGCCGTTTCGAGCCCTCTCTCTGCCGTTTCGAACCCTTTCTCTGCTGTTTCAAGTCCTTTCTCAGCTGATTCAAATCCTTCCTTCACGAGCTTCTCCGTCTCCTCTTCCGCTTTCTTAAGCTTCTTCTTCAGCCCGAACAGTGGGATATCTTCAGCAATGGAAGCAGATTCTCTTGCCGTCAATGCCGGTGCAGCTGTTAGAAGGAAAAGAAATTGCCTTCTGCTGCGAAAAGATACAGGAATAGATTTAGCAGCGCGAAGATTGCAGTTTGGAGGCCGATGAAACGACAACGTTTGGAGAAGAGAACGAGAAGATACGGAAGCCATAGCCATATTGTTACTACCTACAGAAACAATATTATCTTTTCGAGAAGACTATGAATGAATATATGTGGTCCGCAGCGTTTTTGCATTATATTTTGTTAAACTTACAAAAAGAACCATTTCGTTAGACAGATTATGTTTTGTGCTAATAGGCTAATATGGTCATTTAGGTTTGGAAAAACGATGTCGTACAGAATGCTTTTGGGGGGAAAATTTTCCCTCGTTTCTATCCGTTTATTTTTCCGCCAGAAAACGAGGGTTTTGAAGCGCTAAATACGTCAAATTCGTTTTTCTGAGCTAAAAAACAATGACGCAAGAAGAAGCTGTGATATCTGAGTCTTCAGCGACGGTAGCTGAACAAACCATAGTGGAAACCACTCCAAGTGTAGCGGAAGCACAAACTTCGAACGAAGCGACTATCGAATCGAACGCGCAGGGTGGCACTGAGTCCACTTGCAACAACAACAACAATGAAGAAGCTCCGGCTGCGACTTCCGACGAAGATGGAGAGAAATCGCTGGAGTTGGCTGCTGATTTGACTGAGAAAGGAGATAAAGCCCTCAAGGAAAATGATTACAGCGAGGCTGCTGAGTGTTTCAGCCGTGCCCTAGAAATCAGGTTAGGGTTTCAATTTCAATGCAGTTTCCCCCCTTATTCTAATTTTCGGAGTAATGGAATAAAAAATTAATATTAAGTCATCATTTCTGTTTCTTTTCTTTCATTTTGGTTTGTACTAGGGTTTAGGCAGTGTAAAACAGTCCTCGATGTTCCCTCTCTGACATGGTTTTGGGTTTCAATTTTCATTGAAGCTCCTTTATTTTTCACTAGCTTTGGCTGCTCTCGGCGATTTATTATTTACAATTAATAGAGATGTTCTTATATTTCCATTCAGAACATGACATTTCACCTGCTGCGATACTTGTAATTGTGAGTTTGGTGTTATTGTAGTCATATTCTTCCATTCCATTGCAAGAGAGGGAAAGAATGGTTATGTAGTAGAGTTTTTAGAATTTCCATCTTCCATTCCATTGCTTGATCATTCTAATGTATTGTACATTTCTTGCTAGATCATTTCAAATTTGAGGGTGGTTTGGGTCTCTCTTATGAATTGTTTGCTAATCCTTGTAATTTCAGGGTTTCACACTATGGTGAACTTGCCCTTGAATGTTTAAATGCATATTACCAATATGGACGTGCCCTGTTGTACAAAGCTCAAGAGGAAGCTGACCCATTAGGTGCAGTACCCAGAAAGGATGCTGAAACTAAACAAGACTCTGATAAAGATGGATCTGTTAAGAGTGTGGTAAATGGAGAATCTTCAACTGCTTCTGCTTCAAGTAATGTTAATGGGGATGGGAAGTCCAATCCAAATAATCAAGGAGCCGCAGATGATGGTTAGTATTTTGCTGTCCTCAGTACGTTGGCATTGTGCTTTTGATGACCAATTAACATACTAGTATACTACAATGCCATAGAGTGCACTTTTATTGAAGTTATCAGTACCTCCCTTCCCAATTTATTTAGTGGTTAATGAATGACAATACATAGAATTTTCAGTGTTTTCTCACGTCCTATCTCTACAATGAGAGATTATTCATTCTAGTTGATTGCAGAACCTGCTTTTGCTTTTTGGGTATGTTATTTGTTAAGACTAATAATTTCCTAGTGTGTGAATTCCTTAACCTTCCATGTTTTAGTAAAAGTATTGCTAGCTGTTTTTATTTATCAATGCGACTGTTAAATGATAAGAACAATTATGATATAAGACGGCAGTGATTGGGACCAATTGATACTTCTTTTTTAACTTCTACAAGTCAATAACACAGTCCTGTGTCCTATTCCATTGACCCAAGGATATCATATCGGTAAATTATGGTTTAAGTTTCAGATTTATATTAGATTGCAATACTGTTATTGGTTTTGGCTACTTGTTTTGTTTCATACAGGAAGTAATGTGTATGAATCAAATCTTTCAGTTTCCTTTGTCATGCCTTGGTCAAAAGAATCAATAATAATTTTTAGTTCTTTTCAATTACCCCCTTAAACATGTTTATGCGCACAGCACATATGATAATATAGAAGCTCAATTACAATCAGGATAGAAGTCAAGGAGATTGTATTTAGGAGAACCATTATTTAGGTGCCTTGAGATGCTGGAATCGCTAGTATTAGTTTTGAGCAATTAATGTTTCTTACAACTTCCTGTTCACTCTTTTAATAAATTTTAGTTTCTGGCTGAAAAGATCAGGAAGAAGGTGATGGTGATGGCGATGGTGATAGTGAAGATGAAGACTTAGCAGAAGCTGATGAAGATGAGTCTGACCTTGACTTGGCATGGAAGATGCTAGATGTTGCCAGGGCAATTGCCGAGAAGCACTCAGGTGATACAATGGAGAAAGTGGATGTGCTATCAGCACTGGCAGAAGTTGCTTTGGAAAGAGGTAATTAAGTTGAAACTTGACATGTTTGGAAAATATTGCCATTAACTAGATTCTGGTTGGTTTTGTAAGCCTCTTGTCTTAAACATGGCATGTATTTCTGCAATGTTTTACGTAGAGGATATCGAAACATCACTCAGTGATTACCAGAAAGCACTATCCATTTTAGAACGGCTTGTTGAACCAGACAGTAGACATCTAGCTGAACTGTATCCTTCTTACGGTTGGGACACTCTGTTTGGGATGATTAAGACTCATCTATTATACTAATTATCTATTCAGTCTTTTCCACTGTATTTCAATTTTATGGTCAAAGTTCAATCAATACTGTTCATCCTTTCTCTGTTAGATCCTTAATTACATTTCAGAAATTTCCGTATATGTTTATGCTTGGAGATTGGATCTAAGCCTCAGGAAGCGATCCCATACTGCCAAAAAGCTATATCAATTTGCAAGTTAAGACTGCAGCGGCTCACAATTGAAGTAAAGGGTTCCTCAGGATCTGCAACGTCGTCTGCAGTTTCTGAAGTAGAAGAAGGTGTCCAGCAGTCATCTACTGGCTTGCAGAGTGATAAGTCTGTGGCAGATAAAGAATCAGAGATTGAATCACTTTCCGGCCTGTTTGGAGATCTAGAAAAGAAGGTAAGCTTTGTCTTGATGTTGTTAGATGTACAAAAATTCATTTGAATATCTTGAGTTTATTGTGAACCTCTGGATTTGCAGCTTGAAGATCTTCAGCAGCTTACCCTAAACCCAAAATCAATTCTTTCTGAAATTCTGGGAATGGTATCTGCCAAGGCAAAAAGTTGTGAAGATGGTGCTGCTCCTGCTGTTGTGAATTCTTCGCAGATGGCTACTGCTACGAGCAGCGGAGGTTTTGATTCCCCAACTGTTTCCACTGCCCACACAAATGGTGCTGCAGTCACTCATCTTGGTGTTGTGGGAAGAGGAGTCAAGCGAGTGTTGATGAGCACAGCTTCATCTGAAGCCAGCCCAATGAAGAAAACTGAATTGGAGACTTCAGCGGACAAAGATAGCAATTCAAACTAATCATTCCAATTCTAATTGGCCTGTGCTTTGGCACGTGTAGTCCAAACTAGTAAGTTCCAGAGTTTTTATATTCTACCATAGAATATTCACACATTGAATTCTGATGAGCAGCTTTTTGTTGCCCGAGCAGTGGACTTGTATCTCCCGGTAGCTATATTTGTAACATGTTTGAAAAGTTTTCAGTTCTAAACCTGTCAGCTTACTTGTTAGTCCTGGAGGAATTAACCTTTTTAAGTCTGTGCAAACTCTGATATCTTTTGCATGCTGAATGTCTTTATGTATATGTTCTTAAGCTGCAGTGTTATATTCTTGCTGAATTATGGTTTAAGGTTCAAGTGGATTTGATTCTGATGATGATGATTAGATGGTTTTTTGATCATGCGATGGTGCGCCTACTTCTAGTATGGTTATTCAGTTGGGACAACATTCCAGACCTTAAGGCTAGCATAAATAGATGATATTCTATCCATCCAGCTGCTTCGTTAGCGAGCCTAGAAATCCAACGGACACATGTCAGTGCAAATTTACATTCCCTTGCAACAACAACAAACTTAGACCTATCATCCACTAAAGAGTACAAAGCATCCTGCGAATCAGAACATACAATCTAAAGATATTATTTGCCACAATCCATTCCTAGGTCGTGCTTTTGAACTTCTAATAATAATAGTGCATTAGAGATGTGAACTGAACCTAAATTAATGAAGACACTATGACTTTGAATTGAACCAAACCAAACCAAAATTTCAGTGTTGACTCTTGCTAAAATCCGAACTGAAACTGAAATTGAATAATCCAGATGATAGGTATGGTGAGTGGATGAATTACTATTATGTCAAGTGTAGGAAATTTACATGTACTGAAACTGCTTAAAAGTGAGTTTGGAGAGAAAGTACTTGATTGAGCAAGTAATTGCAACTGAAAGGAACAGATCATGTGATAATCGAATTATAAGCCGGACCACAAAAGATGAGAAAGCAACAAGTGATGGTTGTAATAAAAGTGAGTGCACTATCGACGATAACTTACTATCTTAGAAACAGGACCATAACTCCACACATAGTAAAAGAAAAATTGAAACTTATTAAGAATGAAAAGTTGTAGGAAGCTGTTTGTTACCAAAATATATATATGCGTACAAGCAAAGGATAAAGCATTTGGTGTCTTATTCCCTACTAACATTAATTGTTTAAAGGTATCTTTGCTGTATCAGACAAAAATGCAAGTTTTTTGTTCCTTTTGTTTTTGGGTGTTATATTCTTCTTAAAAATTAGTGACAGAACGTTCGGTCGAGTCACTGACCCAAAAAAGATAAAAAAATAATTAATAGAACTATTACCCATTAATTCATTCTAAATGATACATTCAAAACATATGCAAAAACAATTAGTAAATGAACTGTTTAAATTAGTCTGCTCAATATAAGGGTTTGGCAAAATTAATTGTTTGTTTAGCAGGGTTGAGCTGTTTGAGTATATATTTTGTGTTTATAAAATGCTTAGCTATTTTTTATAAAAAATAATTAAACAAATAAAAGTTATTTAAGAGTGTTGACCCATAAACACTCTAAAATCTGCCTCAACATTTGTTACTTAACACAAGCTAAATCTAAAATTTAAGAATTTCATCAAATATTGAGGATATGATGTAACTATAGCTACATACAGGCTATAATGTTCAGCAAATGCAGTTTTCAGGAGTTGTATACTTATTCTTTTCCGTTGTTTTACTGAATATTCTCTACCCTATTCTTTGAGAAAAACGTAAAAACTGTCATTTTTTGTTTAAATTTACATCCGACAGCTTGGTCAAATCATAAATACTAGTAATCATTGGATTAAAGAGTTGTCAAGCTATAAAGTTTAAAACTAACGATTATGTCTAGGAAACTTTGGTAGATGATACCAAAGTGCAGAGCATTTGTATATAAGTGAGGTTGGAAAAGAGAAGCAAAGCATATTCATAACTAAAACACAACTTCTTCTAGCTAGCACTAGCATAATAATAGTAAGAAGAAGAAGAAGAAAATGTGTTTTAGAGTGGATTGCAAGAAATGTGGGGGGTATTCCTGGGGTGGTTGTGGTAAGCATCTTGTCCCTCTCTTTGCAAGTATAGAGGAAGGAAAGCACTGCATGTGCAAGTCATGGCCAGGTATTGCTGTCCCAACACATCAAAAGAAAGCTACTACTCAGCAACCACCTCTTGTTTCACCTCCTCCAACTACCCAACCAGGTATTTTTTATTTATTAATTTAGTTATCATGCCTGCAAAATTAAGTGTATAATTGTGTATTCAGATGAATATTTTATTAATTTTGGATATTTCTTAATCTGGAGTTGAGATTCAAGATAGTATATAATTATCATTATTATAGTTTTGTTAAGTTATTTGTTGTATTTGTATTTAAAAGTTTTACTGTAGTTGTTGAAATTAACATCATCAACGTGTTTTAAACAATTGGTTTTCTGTTCCAACTACTTAATTATATATATATATATATATATATATATATATATATATATATATATATATATATATATATATATATAGAGACAAACACAAAACAAAAAAAAAAAAAAAAAACAAGATAGAAGTATAAGTATCTAAAAGTTGGAGTGTCT
>CANUEY010120694.1:0-22572 GCA_948099555.1 Croton setiger
AGGAAAATGTAAAGAAAATAAGTACCAATAAATGAAAGTAAATGCATTTCCACCATGAAAGGGGATAAGTTTTGGTGAAAGGTCAGGTCAGGTGTATAAAACTCTCATAAGGTCCCTCCATTCATATTTTCATTATAAAACTCTCATTTTCTCTCTCTAAAATCCCCTTCTGTCTCAACTCACTTTCTCTCTCTAAAACCAGACAGACATAATAAAAAAGGAAAAAAAAAAAACTATGCTTCTTTTCTTTCTTCTATTGTAAAAGCCTTATAAAACCTCTATCTCACCTCATATCTCTTTCCTTTCTCCTTCTTCTTCATGGTTTCTTGGGTTTGACTGCTTTTTTCTTCTTTTTCTTTAATTTTTTTTGTTTTTACTTTTTAGGCCCCCCACCACCACCGCCCACTCTTCACAGTCACCAAGAAATAATAATAATACTACAGAATATAGAATACTTCCAATCTTCTGGTTCTTCTTGTTGTTCATCATCTGTTTACAAATCTATCAACTACCCTTTTCAGAAGATTGGATTTTGATTTCTGGGTATTTCTCTGATTTTCATCTTTCTAATCTATCTATCCCCAAACTTAGGAATTTGTATAAATAAAGAGAAAGGAAAGAGAAGAAAAGTAAATAAAAGTTTTCCTGGAATTTCTCTCGCTAGGGAAAGAGAAAGAAAGAGGTAATTATTGTTTTGGTTTTTGGAGTTTTATTTTTGTTGTCTTAATTGGAAGTTTTGCTTGGAAGTCATAAACTTTCTTTCTGTTACTGAATTTTATGTTTTTCTTCTGACTTTTTTCTATTTTCTTCTTCTTCTTCTTCTTCTTCTCTATGTTTACTGGATCTCTCAACTTTGGATTCTGGTATTTGTATGTATGGGTTATTGGGTAGACCATGACATTTTTGCGTCAAATTTAGATCCAAGCAGCAGCTCCACTTGTATTTTCTGTTCTGAACAATTTATTTCTAGGAAAGTAAATTATTTTCCTGCAAGTTTGTACTTTTTCTTGTCATAAACAGTGAGATCTGAGTGGTATAGTTAATGATTCTGTTAAGATTTCCAGATTCACCGAATTTTCTTCTATCTATTGTCACGCTTTAATTATCAAAGTTAACTAATTTAATCTTCCATTAGTAAATCTGTTTCTCTTATTAATAGAGAATTATATTTATTTTGATATGTTGGAAATTGTATTATTTTTCCTTCTGTTTTCGCTTAGGATTTGAGTTTCATTAAAACATTTTCTTTGGAGTTGCTTTGCCTCCATCAAAATTTGCAGTAAATGATTTGATTTTTGAGATTTTTTCTATCTCAATATGGAAATTTATGATGATAATACATACGGGTTTTAATTTAACTTTTGTTGTTCTATCCAGGTTGAGACTTACTGAGAGCAAATTTGAGGCTTCAAAGCAATAGAGATTCCTGCAAATTGAAAAGATGATGATGTTTGAAGAGATGGGATTTTGTGGTGACATGGATTTCTTCTCTGCTCCTTTTGGAGAAGAAGTTCCTGCTCCTCAAGCAGAACCAGAACCTACTGTGGAAGATGATTATAGTGATGAGGAGATTGATGTGGATGAGCTTGAACGTAGGATGTGGCGTGATAAGATGCGTCTGAAAAGGCTGAAAGAACAAAGCAAGAGTAAGGAAGGTATTGATATGGCTAAGCAGAGACAATCCCAGGAACAAGCTCGAAGGAAGAAGATGTCGCGAGCACAAGACGGGATCTTGAAATACATGTTGAAGATGATGGAAGTCTGTAAAGCTCAAGGCTTTGTTTATGGGATTATCCCTGAGAAGGGAAAACCGGTTACCGGAGCATCGGATAATCTTCGAGAGTGGTGGAAAGATAAAGTAAGATTTGATCGAAATGGTCCAGCGGCCATTACTAAGTACCAAGCGGATAATTCTATCCCTGGCAAGAATGAGGGTTGTAATTCGATCGGTCCAACCCCACATACTTTGCAGGAGCTTCAGGATACTACTTTAGGTTCACTCTTGTCAGCTCTGATGCAGCACTGTGATCCTCCTCAGAGGCGATTTCCATTGGAGAAAGGTGTTCCTCCACCATGGTGGCCTAATGGAAATGAAGAGTGGTGGCCCCAACTGGGCTTACCGAAGGACCAAGGTCCTCCGCCTTATAAGAAGCCTCATGACTTGAAGAAAGCATGGAAGGTTGGTGTTCTTACTGCAGTAATCAAGCATATGTCACCTGATATTGCCAAGATTCGCAAGCTTGTGAGGCAATCTAAGTGTTTACAGGACAAAATGACCGCTAAAGAGAGTGCTACTTGGCTTGCAATTATAAACCAAGAAGAGGCTTTGGCCCGAGAGCTTTACCCTGATTCTTGCCCTCCTTTATCATCTGGCAGTGGGAGTGGCTCATTGGTGATTCATGATTGTAGTGAATATGATGTTGAAGGGGTCGAAGATGAACCAAACTTCGATGTTCAAGAATGCAAACCAGAGAATCTGAATTCTGGCAATTTAGGAATGAGGGAAAGGCTTCCAATGAGACAACAACCAGGTTATCCGATCAAGGGGGAAATTATGACTAATGTTGATTTTATGAGAAAAAGGAAACCTTCAAGTGATATAAACATGATGGTGGATCAAAAGATATATACTTGTGAGTTTGTTCAATGTCCTTACAGTCAACTTCGACTTGGATTTCATGACAGAGCTTCTAGGGATAATCATCAGTTAAATTGCCCTTTTAGAAGCTCTTTGGACTTTGGAGGGTCAAATTTCCATGTCAATGAAGTCAAGCCTGTAATCTTTCCTTCATCAAAGCCATCCCCTTTAATGGTGAATCAAGTTCCACAGCCGCCAACTTTTGATCTAACCGGAGTTCCAGAAGACGGACAGAAGATGATCAGTGAGCTCATGTCGATCTATGACACAAACATTCAAGGAAACAAGACCACAAATCCAGTGAGCAATGGAGGAGTCACCATCAATGAAAGTCACAATCTTTTCCAGCCGAAAATTCACCATCGTCAACCAGACAACAATTTCTTAAACATGTTCGACGATTCCCCACATATCCAAAACAACAACCATCAAATGTTCACTCAAGATACTACTCAATTTGACAGGTTTAAAGCTTTGAATTCACCGTTCGAGGCCAACCATCACCACCACCCCACCGCAGCAGCAGCAGCCACCGCGACAACCAACACCAACAGCTTCAAGTTTGGATCTCCGTTCGACCTGGCTTCTTTCGACTACAAAGAAGAATTACAAGGATTGGTAATGGATTCTCTTCCAAAACAGCAAGATGTTTCAATCTGGTTCCAGTAAAAAAAGCAATCAAAATCACTCATATATGAGAATGATGAACCTATCTTTTTAATCTTTTCTTAGGCATTTCCAAAAACTAAGGACTGTTCTATCAAGTTTACTGTATTTCTTTCCCTTTTTTAGGACTAGAAACCCTTTTAGATAGAAGCAAGTTTAAGGCATAAAAATGGGCTAATAAGGGTATTATTAGGTAAGTCCTATAATTTGCCTACTTGCTGTTTATTATTACTATTATAATACATATAAGAGGACTGTGAAATAAATAAGTAATGTAATTTGTTGTTTTTTGTAAGGTTAAAAATGTCTGTCATGTAATGAGTACAGTTTGATGTTTTAGCAAATGGCAAGTTATTGGCTTTTTGTGAAGCTTTTGGTAGGCTTATAAGCACAGCCATGTGGGTTTTTAGACCCACAAGCCACCTTAGGTTTGGAGATGCCAAGTTGACTAGCACTTGTTCCTTTGTTGCATAATTGTATGTTTGGTGGTATTATTTCCTCCTTAATAAAAATTAATTAGCTTTTTAAGATGCTTTTTAGGATAATTAATTAATTAATTTAACTATTAATATAATATTTGTAAAATCTAACTTTTTTGCTTTTTTTCCTTTCTAGAAGTATTCTTCTTTTACATTATCATCCATTTTTAATTTTTTATTATTATAATCCTTTTAAATAATAATCTAGTCATTTAAAGATATTTTAAATAATAATTATTTTCTAGTGTAGAAAAATAAAATATTAGCTCATAAATAACAAAATATGAAAATTAATATGTTGGAGTAATTGTTATTTTTTATATATTTGAATTTGTTAATATTTTATTATTCTACTATAAATGGTAAATATGAAAAATAATAATAATAATGAATGTAAATGGAAATTTTTACAAAAAAAAAAATGAATATTTTTTATATTTTAAAAATGATATTTGTGAAAAAAATAAAATTTATTAATAAGGACATACGACACGTGTTTAATTTGTTGTTTTAGAGTTGTTAATTTTGTTTAATTTGCTTAAAAAGAAATATTAACATTCCTTAATTGTGTTTATGCATGAGATATTCTTATAATTAATCAAAATCAAATTATAAGAGGAAAAAAGTATAACTATTCTCTATTTTTGGGAATATTTTTACTATTTTCCTAAAAAAATTAAATTAAAAAAGTGAAGATATTTTAACATCACGTTGTTTAGGACCAACTTTATGCTTTATTAGTTAAATTATTTATTATGCATATATCTTAAAATTTTCTATTTATTAAAAGGTAATTTAAATTATGGAATTTTTTAAAATTATTGTTTAATAAATTAATAATCCAATAAATTAATTTCCAGATTTATTATTAATTAATAGTTTAGTATGTTTAATGTTACATCAACCTAGCTCAGCTCTATACGGTTTACCGATCAGATAGTGACGGTGGTGGGAACGGTGGTGGGTTGCGTTCAAGATTCAAGAGTGGCGGCTGTTCTTGGAAGCATTTGGGGTATATATATATATATATATATATATATATATATATATATATATATTTTTTTTATATAATTAAATTTATAATTTTTTTTTGCCAGTTGTCAACAACACTTGGCGTGTTAGACTCAAAAGTTTGGAACTTATCACTTCAATCTTATTAGTGTGTGGGTCCCATTTTCTTCATTTTTATAATAATATAAATAAATAAAAATAATTGTTGAAACTACACGTCGCTTTAGAAATGGATTTTAGCGTTGACACATTTCCTTTCCTCTGCTTACTTTCTTGGCCGTTGGATCCCCAATCATCATAGTTTGCATTTCCTTTTTTTTTCTACGTTTTTTTTTAATAAAATACGTTTTATTGTAAAAATAAAACGTATTATCTTATGATATGCACATTTTTTTTAATAGGTCTCCTCCTAATGTATTAATAAAATTTACATGTCTTAAAAATTAATTTTTTAAATAAAATAATTAAAATTACTCAAAAATTATATATTGAAGGCTAAAAAATAAGTAATTTTATCATTTAATTGCTCGATACCCTCAAAATTATTTACCAAATTATTATTAAATACGTTCTTAATCATATCTATTTTTTAATAAAGTATAAAATTAAATTTATTTATAATAAAAATGAAAAAGGAAAGAAAAGATTCGACTGACAGGAAACATCCATCCATGGATGAATCGAGTTAAAACTTTCCTTCCATGGATAATAAAATTTATACTTACAAAAAATTAAATGTAAATTTTAACTTTTGATAAAGACATTACATAAAACAAAAATTTTGAAATTAATCACAAATATGGAAACATTAGAATATGCTAAAATTATTATTCGTCTGTTCCATTTATATAGAAAAAAATTAATTTATTTTATATTTGGTTTTAATTATTTTAAATTATTTATTTTTGTATGTGAATTTATTAATTCATGTGTCTGTGATAGTTTGTTTGACTGAAAAAACTGAAAAAATTTATTTAAAAGTAAATAAAAATAAGATAAATTTAAATTTTGAAATTAAAAAAAATACAAGAGTATAAAAAAATCTCTAATAAAAGAAAAATAAATAATTAAAATTGGAGATACAATTAACATAAATATAATTATAATAATAAAATAAAAATAGTTCTAATATATATATTTTTTTAACTTTACTATTCAAAATAAAATTATTGAAAAAGGACAGTCCATCACATGGGATCTAATTTTGACTTTTCCACAATGTTTATATCATGTGAGCAGTCTGAATTTTATTTTATAAAAATAAAAAAAATAAATAAACCATAGAATTAAAGTATTTATCCATATGAGTGATGATAGGTGTAGTTCATTAAAAGCAAGTACACCAATTATTTGAGGTCATATAATTGACTAGTCATATGTTATTTATTACCATTTTAACTATTTTACTCAATTTTTTTAATACTGAATATATCACTAACTAATCGAGTAATATTGTGCACTAATAATAGATAATAACTCTCCGCTAAACATCAAATTGATGTTAAATTACTAATAATATGGTCATTAATAATCGAATTTAAAATCTCCGCAACCTAGAATCTTCGTTAAATGTATAATAACCAAGTTAAATCTTGATTGACTCCTAACTGATTGAGTAATATTTTGCAATAGTAATAGATGATAGTCCTCTACTGAACACAGACTTGATGTTAAACTACTAATAATATGGTTAGTAATAATCGAACTTAAAACCTCTGCATTCTAGAATTTTCGTTAAATGTATCATAACCAAATCAAATTCTGATTGATTCATTATTATACTCATAAAATTCATTTTTTGGCAAAATATAAAATTATTTTCTAAAATAATAAAATTATTTACTAAAATAATATATAAAAAATTACTTTGGTATTTTAATGAAACAAAATACTAAATAATTATAATATTTAATTATTTATAGTATTTAATATTTTAGCATTTAAGAATTTAAATAATATGTCATAAAATATTAACTCTTAATCATATTAACCACTATTTATAAATGGATTACTTATATGATAAATTAGATGCTCTATGAACAAAATTAGTAATTATTTCCATTATCTTTCCTAATAAATATTTTAACCTTCAATTTTATAAATATTAAAAATACTAATTATTATATTAAAAATATATGATTTATTTATTAAATGACTCGTATACATTTTATTTAAATATTTATCTAACTTTTACGATTATTTATTATATATTAATATTTTTAAGAATAGACAAAGAAAATAATCAAATAATTTGTTATAATTCAAAAATAGAAAATTTACGAGATAAAAATAAATGAAAATTAAAACAATTATTTAAAGACAAGGGTGTAAATGGTTATTTTCAATTTTTTTACCAAATAAATTATCTTAAATACATTTTTTAAATTGTGAATTATTAATTACTTGAATTAATTAAAAAAAAAAAGTTTGCATTGCTTCTGATATAAAATATCTGATTTTGTATTTTTGCGGGCTGTCGTATAATTTACGTACTGCTCGGCATTGGTTTGCGTTTTGCAGAAAATACAGTTACAACTTTCCAAATATAAAAAAAAAAAAAAAAAAAATCAGATTTTATTTTATTTTTCAATTGAATTTTCTTAATCAATCTATTTATATAATAATCTAATTCTATATTGTTAGTAATATATATATATATATATATATATATATATATATATATATATATATATATATATATAGTATTACTTTGTATATTTATAAATATTATATAGTAATATTTTTTTATCTTAAAATACTTTTTTACATCAACCAATTAATTCAATAAAAATAATTATTAAATATGCAAAGCTCAAAAATTAAATAATTAAATTAAATAACTGGGACGAAATGTTACACCTGCCGGAAAAAAAATCCGGCAGGGTTGCCAACGATGAGTACCCAAAATAAACATGAGTACCCAAAATAAACATCAAGATTTAAAGATGTCTTTTTATTTCAAAATTTTAAGAACACTAATTACAATATAAAAATATGTCCTAATTAAATTAAATTAAAAAAAATGTGTAAACTCTAAAGGAAAGCCTTTTTTTTGATACAATGGAGATTTAAAAAAAAACAAAAAAAAAAACTAAATAATTAATTTCAATCGGAAAATAAAAATGTGTTAGAACAGTTGCAAATTATGAGATAATTATTTTTTCTTCAACCAACCCAAAATAACTTCCGCAATTTGACAAATACTGTTCATTTCTTCAATTTTATCCGCGAGAGATTCCGGAATCGACCCACCAATTAATTTATTATCTTTACAATTCATAGCGTTACATTTCGCACTTGTAAGGCTAATCTCCATGTTACCATAATCTTTAGTGATTAATGAAACTTTAGAAGTTTGAATTGATTTACTTGCAACAGCGAAATAGATCGAACAGCTCGAAAACCGCTTTTTCGAATTGAAATCAGAGGCTTGTTGTTCGAGCGATTTATCTAGTTGTGAAATTTCTTGAATTTTAGTACTGGCTTTATCTAGTACAATTTTCACTGTTCCTTGTAGGTCCATAATTTTTATGTTGGGATCGGATTGTAAAAATTGCAGACAAAATTGTGGTTTGGCATTTCCGTTGCAAATTTCATGAATCGAATGATCAGCATCAGTTAAATATGTAATTGTAAGAATTGTTAGTAAAATACTGAGCATGGAAGAAGAAGAGAAAGACGGTAAAAATGCCATTTTTTTACACTATTTTTTATTTCCTTAGCATTGAAGATTTTTTTTTTTTTTTATAGTAATTTGTGAAATTTGTAATACTTGATCAAGCTTTTACTGCGGTAATTCTTATCTAAATATAAATAGTTATTTTTAGATTTTGACTACATATATATACTTTCAGCATTGTTTGTGGTTAATTTTAATTCTGTTTTAGAGACTATAATTACCTATAAATGTATGTATATAAATTAATTAATGCTAATTTTTTAGAATTATTATAAATTATACAATTTAAAAGTAGTAGTTTTTAAAAAATCGATTGAAATCCATAATAAATAAAAATTAATATTTTTTTAGAAGTAAATATGGTTTAAATACAAAAAATATTAAAATTTTAAATGTTAACACACTGTATTTATGAATATTTAGATACTATATTTACGAATTTTAATAGTTCGCACAGTGGTTATGCAAACTTAATAAATTATTATTTATTTTTCCAAAATTTGCACATTGGGTATGCGAACTTGTGGCAGTATATAAATTAAACACGACTCTTTAAGATTCAGTCTTTTGTATTTAAAGTTTTATATTTAACGTTTATATTTTCCATTTATAGTTCGCATAACTGGTATGCGAAGTCCCTTTAAATGTTCATATTTTAAATTTAACAACATTTTCTGTTCATTCAAAATTATAACACTCCCTTTAGGGATCACCCAGTAAATATATATATATATATATATTTATTTATTTATTTATTTATTTAATTTTATTCTGTTTGTACTTTTTGGGTCACGTTATAAACTGCAATCTTGTGAGTAAGGATAGGAAAAATATACATTAAAAATATTCGAACAGTACTATTTATTTTTAAACAGTATTATTTAGGTGAATCTGATATAAATTTAATTAACATTAATTGATTATACGTTGCATCAAACCCATATTTTGTTTTTTTTTTTTATTTTCTTTTTTTTTCCATTTAATATATAAAAACAAAGCACTTACAAACAGGCCAACACAGCCACCTTCAACTAAAAACAAAAATGCCACCTTTTATATATATATATATATATATATATATAAATTTTGTATTTATTATGTTTTTGAAGGGTTTTTTTTAAAAAAAAAATATTTAAGTTGTATTTATATAGAAAATAAGTATTTAATTAAGATTTAAAATTATTTTTTCTATAAAATTATAGCTTTCCAATTTCTCTCGATTATGTAATATCTGTCTTTTTTCAAATGTAAATTTTGATTTTGGAGTTTTAGTAATTAATTTAATATGGGTTTAGTTTTATTTATTTTTTATATTTATATTATTTTTTTAGTGTTAAAGTTCGATTATCTTCTAATATTATAAAAATAATGATTGAAAATTCAAATATTATACATAAATTACTGCAATTATAGCTTAATTCTGAAAATTTAACTTTTAGTATTTTTTTTTTAAATTTTAACATTATTAATGCTATTATTCGTCTCGTTTAATTTTTTATGTATATATTTTCTATGAAATTTTAAAATTAATAATAATAATAATAATAATAATAATAATAATAATAATAATAATAATAATAATAATAATAATATTATTATTATTATTATTATTATTATTATTATTATTATTATTATTATATTTTTTTTATTTTAAAGAAATGGTTAAAATAGTAAAAACATAAAATTAGACTATTTACCTAAGGAAAAATTACAATTTTATCCTTACATTTTCACTTAATCTACTTTTTTGTCCCTATATTTTTTGAAATATACTTTTTTGTCCCCGTTTCTTAGAAAAAGTACACTATTTTGTCCCTTTTCACCAAAACAATTATGAAAATTAACAAATTATGTCTCATTTGAAACTTTTTTTTTTATATTACAAATATGACATTAGTTTTAACTGAAACAACAAATATGTTCCGAAAATGCTAAAATATTGTTTCATCAACTGATTATTTTTAGTTTTTTCAACGTATTGGTGTTGTTTCAATCAAAACTAATGTTATATTTGTAATCAGAGCAAAAAAACAATTCAGATGAGACATGATTTGTTAATTTTTGTTATCATTTTCGGTGAGAAAAGATAAAATAATATATTTTTTTAAATACATGAAAAAAAAAAAAGTCTATTTCAAAAAATATAGGGACAAAAATGTAGATCAAGTAAAAATGCAGGAATAAAATTGTAATTTTTCCTTTACCTAATTTCAAACCTTATATATTAAGCTTTACAAATGTGCTTTGTATTTTTTGCTCTAGATGAGAGTGTTTTATTTGAAGTCAATGAAAAGTTTGTTGAGAGTAGAAAGTGAGCAAAAATAAAAAAAAAAAAGATCTAGTTTTGGAAAGAGGATAAGTTTGTCGTGTACCTCCCATTGGGAAATATTGAGAGTGGATTTGGATTGTAAATTTGTTTGCACTGTCACAGAGAAAGAGCATTAGTGAGGTCAAATGCTTACCTATAATTTATATATTTAACTATTTGTTATTAGTAGTCAATGTAGCAATTGATGCCAAATCTGCAGCCAACTTTAGAAATATAGTATGGGATTAGCAACTCATGCAATTGCTTAATTATTTAGTGTATGATAACATTGAAGAATAGGTTAGTCAACCATTATAGATTTTGTGAAAGAAGCAAATCTCGACTATTATTATTGCTTAGTCACTTAAAAACCCATAATTAAGCTCATCGCAAGTTGCATGGAAACTCTATATTACTATGTGTACGTAGTGACAAAAATAAATGGAGTATGTTATTATTACTTTGCTCTTCGTTTCTTTGTTAACAGAACCAAAACCCTCTTCAAATCACTTGTGTTCACATTTTATGATTTAAAAAATAAAAAACACATGGCCTATTATTATTATTATTATTATTTCTATTATTTACTAAAATAAATTATATGAAATATACAATTTGTTTAATTTTGCAAAATAGTATCAAGTCAGAGGCTAAAATGTAATGGCATGTTGTTTCTTGACCAGTCATAAGGACCGCAATGTTATAATAGCTAAAGTTCAAGGATGATATTATTACAAAACAAAATTTAAAGACAAAAGCGTTATAATATCTAAAGTTTAGGGACCACAGGTGAAATTAATAAAAAAAAAAAGATTGTGTGGCTGTAATAGTAAACAAATGTGGCAAACAACAATTCCATTATATGATATAAACTTTGAGCACTTTCTTTAACTAGTGACCCAAATCTTAAAAATAAATTTCTTTCTTTATTAGTGTTTATAGACAAGACAATTTAGACTATATAATATTTTGATGATCAAAAATAATTTAGATTAATTATGTATTATAAGGGCTTGAAATCTTGGTTTGACTGATAAAAGATCCTACCAATATCTCTCACCAACCAATCTACTATATGGGCAAGATTTACTTTTAAAAGGGTCAAGGCTCTACATTAATTTCCAATATATGCTTTAAAAAATTGATTCACAAAAAGGGTAACATAAGCATGCTAAAAATTCTAATATACCTTCCTCTCATCATTCATTGCATTATGCAATATGTAGGTTTCCACTAAAGTTTCATCTTGTCATTTATATTAAGCCTAACATCATATTATATATGAGATTTTTTTTTCCCTTCCTTTCCTCCTTTTCTTTTAATCATCTCTTAAATATATATATATATATATAGAGTATGGATTTATGATTTAGTGCCTAGTTTGAATAAATAATTTATTTACTTGCTATTTTTTTATCTCAAAATAATGGTCTCACTTTTGATAATACTTATTCTATGTGCTTAACAAATAACAAATATTTATAACTTTTAGATGAAGGGAACATTACTCATTTTACAAATTAAATTTAATATTTCAATATAATAGTTACTATTTTTTAAAATTATTTGGGATGAAACGAATAATATTTAAAATATATATAAATTAAATTAAAGTTTACACATTTATGATTGGATTGGAACAAATGATAAAATAGAGAAACTCCGTATTTGATAAGAGTATTATTATAAAATGTGTTGAATAGGTATCAGTTGGGGAAAAGTATGGATTGAGGAGGGTGTCAGAAAATTGATAGAAGTGTCATTTGATGGCAGTTTTACAAAAAAAGTGTTAAAAATTTAAACATCGCCTTTGAATACGGAGTTTGCATACGACTTATGCGGACTCCAGTATTTCGCGTAAAATGTATGGGAACATAATTTTTTTATTATTTTAATTAGAAGTTCGCATATGACTTATGCGGACTAGGAACAGACATGATGTTAATGATGTTATTAATGGTGGTGTTAAATGCGCGGCTTTCCGAGACCGCTGCGTGGCGTGATTAAAGCGTCCGCATATGATTTATGCGAACTTATTCAAAATTTGAAAGAGTTCGCATAAGTCAAATGCGAAGCTTGCACAGACCTTAGCAGACGGTTTTTCTCAATTTTTCATTTACAACTTTCTAAAATTTTACTTCAAACAATCAAATTCTCTGAGATTAGAAGCGGTTTCAGTAACGATTTGGAATTTTGCGATTTTAAGGTATGTATTTTTATTTAATTTTAATTGTTTGGTAATATGCATAATTAGAATAAAATGTTATTTAGAGTTTTATAATATTGAGTAGAAAATATTGTTTAGTTATTTATATTATTGGCATTTATTTTTTAATATGAATAATATGTATAATTAGAAAAAAATATAGGTAGAATATGTTATTTATAATATATGCCTTGATTTATTATTATATTTAATATGCATAATTATAGGAAAAAATATAGGGTAGAAAATATTATGCGAACCACAAAATAATGAAATTTTGCCATGTTAGATAGGATTGTAAATTATGAAATTGAACTATATGCTAGAACAAATTAGGCTTTATTATATATGTAGGGTTTAATTAGTTTTTATCGTAAATAAAAACATAAACCATGATAGGTAGGTTGTTAGTTTTTTTTAAATAAAAATATAAATTATCATAAGTAGTTAGGAAAAAATTAAGAACGAATTTACACATACGAGTTGCAGCGATGGAGCGAGGGGAATCTTCACAGCACACCGCGTACTCGACCAGGGGTCTGTCATCGGAGATCTATTGTTCCTTCAGCGGGAACATAGATCGGCCACGTATTTCGGGAGATGATCGGTTCGACAGTCCGCTGAACATTAGACGAGCGGACACCCAGATTTGGCGGCTGCTAAACGTCGAGCATCAGTGCACCCTGCATTACATGGACGAGCTCGGATTCGGGCTGGTTAGGAGGATAGGGTCCATCTATTACGACTGGCCCTACTCACAGCTTTGGTGGAGCGGTGGCGGCCAGAGACGCATACGTTCCACCTACCGGTCGGGGAGTCGACCGTGACGCTGCAGGACGTGGAAGTTATTCTCGGACTTTCCGTCGACGGACGGCCAGTCAGCGGCCGATATCAGAAACCTGCTGTCGGGTGGCAGCAATATTTCACCGACTTCTTTGGTTACACCCCGTGGACGCGGATTTGAAAGGGAGCAGGATCATGCTCCGGAGCATTGGCGGGCAGTTGACGACGCCTGCCCCGCACGCTGCGCCCGAGCACGTTTCCTGTTCTGCAATTCCTCCAAGAACAGCACGTCGCTGATATTTGTGCAGCTGCTAGAAGACATCGCAGCCTGTCGAGATTACAGTTGGGAGAGTGCCGTACTGGCATTCCTGTATCGCAACTTGTGACAGGCTGCGATGGGGTGCGAGTATATCGGAGGATGCCTCCTTGTGGTGTAGGTACGTTTTTTAGATATAAAAGTTTTTTTTTACTTTAAAATTGTTGTGGACTTTTATAATTTTGAGTAATATTATTACATAGGTCTGGGCTTGGGAGAGGATAATGACTCTCAGGCCGACGCTCCAAAAGAGTCAACCTCAAGTGTTTGACGGATGCCCGTATGCGCGAAGGTATGTTGATACAACATTTAATTGAATCAAAGGGTTTGGGATTAGTAGATTTGAGTAAAATTTTTATTTTATTTTTTTTGCAGATGACGCATTTGGAAGAATATGCAGGACGTTACGGGCCATAATCTACTAGAATATCGGGATCAGTTGTCTGTAATGATGGCTGGGGAGGTATGTCGATTGACTTTATTTTCTTTATTTCGATTTAGTTTCATTTGACTGTATTAGTTAGGATTTAAATTTATGTGTTACAATTTCTATGGATCCCGTACTCGGATCCATTGTCGTTGTCCCTTCCGCCTCAGTGCAGGGTGGGACATGGGATTTGGATCACCATTACGCAGCTCATTTGCATAGAGGTGGTCGAGTTCCATGTTCCGAACCACACGGCACGACAGTTCGGGTATCGGCAGGAGATACCTGAACCCACTATGCTTTTGAGTGCGGAGGAGCACAGACGGGCCCATTCATTGACGCGGATCGGGCAATCGACGGAGGACTGACGCGTGTACCACCAGTCTGCAATCACGCGATGGATGGATCGACGGGACAATGTGATCGTCGAAGACTACGTGGCTGCTGCACTGGTATCGGGCGGCTACTTGGCTTGGTACCAAGAGCGTACGGTCCGATTCATCAGCAACCCAGAGGATCGTCGGACCGTTACTGATGCTCGCGGGTTCATCGGATTAGCTGAGGCGTACACTGCGCTGGTAAGTATTAAAACCGTTACTTGTTTTTCCATTACTTTTATTTAAGTATCTCTTTCATGTTTTAACTTTGACAGGCGAGATCGTCGTCCAAGGCACTGCGGGAGATGTGGGAGTTTGAGGAGCGTCACTTGACGGTTGGATCCCGACATGAATATGTGACTGCGTTTCTGGCGCGCGTCGGAGGTTTCCTTAAGCGGGGGCTACATGTTCAGCAGACGCAGTTAGACGTCGCTCCGACGCAGAGTTATGCTGCTGTTTCTAAACCACAATAGCCTCCTCTGGATAAGAGGCGTCCACGACGTGCCCATCAGAGAGGTGGCAGAGTCCAAGGCAGCGGGCAACGTAGAGCTGTGTAGATCCAGCCACCAGCAGCTGAGGCGTCCACATCACCCTCTCCTTCGGAGCAGCATATTCAGCAACTGCTCCACGACTTTTATTACGATGCTGGCGCGGTGCCCCAGACTTCGCTTCACGATGCTGCATCGACTGCTGGGGAGTCATCCACACCGGGAGATAAGCGGCTGCATAGTTCCGACTCGGATGTGCCTTTGGCTCTCCGAAGGTCGCCGCGACGGAGGAGATCACCAAGATATCCCGGATCCTCGCATGTGAAGGAGTGACTGAGGTGTAGAGATTCGGAGGAGTAGTTTGGTTGTATTTGATTTCCTTTTTGTGTGTTTTTTTTTTAAAGATACAGCTTATGTAGATTTGGCCTAATATACTCGTAGGTTCCTCTATTTTGAAAATTATATCAATGGGTCCCCAACTTTTGAAAAAATAGACTCTCAGGTCCTTCCGTCCACTTTGGTCGTTAGTCAACGGAAAAGTCAACGTTTTTTTTCAAAATGACAAAACTACCCTTTTGTTTATTTGAATCGAACCATGATTTATTTGAATCAGACCATCCTAATTATTAAATCAAACCTATGGGTCCCACTTACTATAAAAATTAAAAACAACGAAACTGGGGCTCAAACCTGAGACCTCCAACACATTAAATTATATGTTAACCAACTACACCACAACATCTTTAATGTATTAAATTGACGTGATAAAATTTTATTGTGTAAGACACAATCATTCACCTTTTATCACTATAGCAATTATCTATTATTTTAATTAAGATTTTATTAAATAATTTACATATTTATTTTTTATCATCTTAAACGAGTCTGAAAGTTACAGGGGAAATTTTAATTTTTCCAAAAAATTAAAAAAAGTTTACAGAAAATTTAATGTTTATTTGGAGAAATTAACAAAAATTAGAAAACTCATATTTTTTATTTGGAGAAATTAACAAAAATTAGAAAACTCATATTTTTTAGGGGTAAGTATTTTTGGGTCCTTGAAGTTTAGTTTAATGTACTCTAGGGTTCCTCTATTTTGGAAATTATATCATCGGGGGTCTCTGAGATTTGGCCTAATGTACTCTAGGGTCTCTCTATTTTGGAAATTGTATCATCGGGTCCCACAATAAATATTTCGTTTCCTTGAATTAAAAATATGAGTTTTTTAATTTTTGTTAATTTCTCCAAATAAAAAATATGAGTTTTCTAATTTTTGTTAATTTTTCCAAATAAACACTAAATTTTCTGTAAACTCTTTTTAATTTTTCGGAAAAATTAAACTTTCCCTTCTAACTTTCAGACTTGTTTAGGTTGATAAAAAAATAAATATGTAATTATTTAATAAAATCTTAATTGAAATAATAGGTAATTGCTATAGTGATAAAAGGTGAATGGTTGTGTCTTACACAATAAAATTTTATCACGTCAATTTAATACATTAAAGATGTTATGTTGTAGTTGGTTAACATGTAATATAATATACTGGAGATCTCAAGTTTCAAGCCTTAGTTTGGTTATTTTTAATTTTATATTAAGTGGGACCCACAGGTTTGATTTAATAATTAGGATGGTCTGATTCAAATAAATCATGGTTTCGATTCAAATAAACCAAAGGGTAGTTTTGTCATTTTGAAAAAAAAAACGTTGACTTTTCCGTTGACTAACAACCAAAGTGAACGGAAGGACCTGAGAGTCTATTTTTTCAAAAGTTAGGAACCCATTGATATAATTTCCAAAATAGAGGGACCTACGAGTATATTGGGTCAAACCTTAGGGACCCAAAATTAATTACCCCTATATTTTATTTTTAATATAAATGTATGTTTATGTATATTTTCATTTGTATATAGTTATTTATAAAATTGCTTCAAATTTCTTAAATTACCTAAAATTGATTAAAATACATAAAATTGCTTAAATTACCTAAAATTGATCAAAATACATAAAAAACCTTAAAGAACATAAAATTGCTGAAAATACTCTAAATTGCTTAAATTACCTTAAATTGTTTAAAATACATAAAAAATTTTGAAGAATATAAAATTGCCGAAAATACATGAAATTGCTTAAATTACAATCAAATTGATTAAAATACATAAAAAACTTTAAAGAACATAAATTTGCTGAAAATACATAAAATTGCTTCAATTGGTGTTCTATCGTACGGAGGATGAGATATTGGGTACAATCTAGCATTATGTCCTGCATTCCTACATCGGCTACAAACGGTACCTCTCCTCGTATGCCTTCTGGTATAATGCATGAACCCTTTCTGTCGATTCACCCGCCTTCGACCCGGTCCATCATAGTGAATCATTCTCAAGTCATCTGGACGTAGACTCTATTCTACTGGCGGCCATGTTTCCCTATCAAGAACAGGAGTAAATGATCCAATATATTGTATAGCCCAACTTTGAACCATGTAGAATGAATCAATTAGATCCACTGGATCATCTTTTCTGAAAAACGCAAAAACTACAGCATGTGAGCATGGAATTCTATATGTTTGCCACTTTCCATAGCTGCACTTCCGATCAAAATATTGTACCATCTGCCGTTGCCACTTCCTGTCACCATTTTGTACAAAAATGCATTATTGTTGCAACAGGTTACCGAGTGGAGTCTTGCACGTCGCCTATACTTCCTGAGCTCTTTCAGTGGATACGGTGCTAGTGCTGTTTTACATTTGTCGATCCGAGCCAAATCTCGCTGAAAAATCGCGACAGTATTCTTTAATGTCGACTCGATCAAAGCGCGGATCGGGAGATGACGAGTGCCTTTCAAAACGTTGTTGTAGCTCTCAGCAGTGTTCGTCGTTGTTATTCCCCATCTGCGGCCACCGTTGGCAAAAAGAGTCCATTTCTCAGGTTTGATTTCTCTCAAATAAAAATGAGCTCCCTCGTTTTTCTAAATGATTTTCTGCCATGCAGTAACATACTTTCCCTCTTGCAACTCAGTCCCGATGTTTTGACATATTTTCTTCAAACTCTCCCCTCTGAAACGCGATGACATATTTGCTTTCACGTATTCAAGGCAAAACCTGTGAATTCCAGTAGTTGGATATTTCTCTAATATCTTCTCCATTGCAGAAATAATACCCTGATGCCGATCAGAGATAATACAAGTATTACGATTTCCAAGAACATTCAATTTCAGATACTTCAGGAACCATTTTCAACTGTGCGTCGTCTCAGAATCCACAACCGCAAATGATACTGGCAGAATATTGTTGTTAGACGTTTTTGCGACATCAGTTATCAGTTTACCTTTAAACGACCCGCAAAGGTGAGTTGCATCAATGCAGATCACCGACCGACACGCTTGAAATCTCTGGACTGATGGCCCAAACGCCCAGAACACATATCTCATAACACGTCTTTCACTATTCTCGGATCCTCTTCGAAACTTGTACTGCATAACTGTGCCTGAGTTCGTTGCTTTCACCGCTGCCAAATATCTAGGTAATTCTCTAAAATTGGTTTCCCAAGCCCCAAACACTGCCTCAATCGCTTTTCTCCTCCTGTGCTAGGCTTTCTTATAATTCACTCTTACCTACAATACGTACATCCAGACCCGAAAATAAATGAAATATTTACTAGACTCTAAACATAATGCATACACTAATTATTAACATTTACGTACCTGAAATCGGCTGTGAACTTCTGTTTGAATGTGTTTCACCTTGTACCCCGATTTCTTCATGATATGCGGCATAATAAGAGCGGCAATATTTTTGGAGGTGATGTTTCCGTCCTCCCGCGCAATGTTCGCGTCCGCACAGGTGTTCTCCTGTACCCATTTAACCATTCTCCATACCCCTAAATCTCGCTGCTCAGACGCTCTTATAGTCCACGAACAACATATCCCGTGCATTTGTTTCCTCAGATACTTTGGCCCTCGAGTTACACATTTCACAGCCCATGTTTTCTTTCTGCTCTCTACTGTACGGTATGTCATACCTCTTTTGACGGACCATGCAACTACGACATACTGCACACTCTTCTTGCTTTTGAAATAAACACCAGCGTCGATACTCTCCATATTCCCATCCTACATTTTAATCCTGTCTACGATCTCCCGTTCGGGGTCTTCATTGCCTATATTGTAACGTTATCTCTTATACTTTACGTCATAAAACATGTCATTTTTTTATAACATTTTAATTCTCATTTTTACCTAAGTCCAATTTTAAACATTCACGAATCATATAATAGAAGCCTAACAAAAAACTCATACCAAACATATTATAATCCATATTTACATATTACTCTGCCTGTTTATCCAAGAACTCAATTAACATAACATATAACTTATATACATAACCAAAACATATAACATATTGCTATTACTTTTTGAACATGTTAACGTCACTCAAATAGTCACAACATACATAATCATGTCATTCATATCATACATGTATAGTATATGACATCTCTTCTCTTTTACCTTTACTTCTGGTTAATCCTATCTTACTCTGCATTATAAGCATATTCAAACATAACATGCTTTATTTACTATATCACAATTTGTTTAATCAAAGACATTATTAATATGTTACAAACCATATGACAAAAATCTACATGATAGGATGATTCAAATGATGAAATGCGAGAGAGAGAGATTCTAAGCTTCGGCTGATGGACCCAGAGGAATGATGACAGAACTGACGCTGTCAGTTGCCCCAAATGAAACCTGAAATCATATAAAGACAATGTAATGAGTTGCAAACTCAGTAAGTGCAAACTGTATAATATAAACAAATGAATAAAACATAATTGCAAAGTATTAAACAGAACCTGTCAAAAGAATTTATCTCTTAGGACTCCTCTTATCCAAATAATTTCATATACTATAATCCGTGTTACTTTACATATCCATTTTAGTCAACACATGATCATATACAAATGTAAACATAGCATATAAACTAATCATGTAATTTCGTTAATCATGATTATCAAAATAACATGATTCCATATCACATTCATCGTTTCATAGCATAGCAATATCATATAACAAATAAGAGAATTCATCAAACTTATCAAAACTGTTCAATATCAGATCATTTATAACATATATAAACAAAGTCGTATCATACGATGTATAATGACATGTCTTTCCTTTTTCTTTAGTTGTGATTTATCGACCAAGTGTTGCCCCGGGAATTTCACGACATATCAGTAACCATAGCTGGCTAGCAGACCTGTAAGACCGGAATATAGCGTCGGTCAAAAAGGATCCGCAGATCAACCTTTAATATGCAGTATACACAAGATCATTCTGCATCGTATAGGACCCGTAGGTCTTTCTGTAACATATAGGACCCGTAGGTCTCTCTGTAACATATAGGATCCGTAAGTCTTTCCGTCAAATCATATAGAAACTGTAGGTTTCTCTCGTGAAATCTGCAAACACTGGCTACGATAATCACAACGGCCATAATTAAGTTCTGTGAACATGTACTTGTAAATCATACTTGTCATATCTTCATGCTTCTTATAATCATATGACCGGGTTTCATTACCGGTTAACAATAACATGTATATATCATATAAACTAGATCAATTAACTCAACTGGTCGGGTTTCAGTACCGACTCAGGAACCATAAACATAACAATTTATATATCACATATATCCAATTGACCGGTTTTCAGTACCGATCCAAACAATATATCTAAAACATATAACAGCAGTTTCATACCTCACTGATGACCAGAATTCGATTCTAGTCTAAACAGCTCAATTTAACATTTTTGGCAATGTCACAATGTTCATATCAATCACATATATGTAAGTGGTTTTAGCACTTACCTCACTGCTGTGAACTTGGGTGGCTTTCGGGTTCCTTATCAAATAACTCGGCTGGTCGGATTCCAGGACCGACTTAGGAACCACAAACATTACAATTCATATGTCAAATATCTCTAAGTGACCGGGCTTTAGTACCGGTCCAGACAGCTCAATTATAGCATATAACAGTAATCTCATATATAATAGATGACCGGGCTTCAATACCGGTCCAAACAGTTCAATATAGCATACTTGGCAAATTCACAAAGTCCAAATCAAACATATAAGTAAGTGGGTTTAGCACTTACCGTATTGCTTTAAGCTCGGTTGGGTCTCGGGTAATTTCACCCCGCCCTGCTCGAGAACTCAATGCTCCAAAATCAGGGGCTGGCCGCGCTATTTTCACCAAAACAAAAGGGTCAAAGTCGTTTTGGGCTGTTCTCCTCTGGTCAAAATGCAGCCTTGCCTGTGTTTTGATCTCCTTCTTCCTTTCTCCTACTTTAGTTTCTGCCTAAAAATCTGACTCTCTAGCCAACTTACAGACGTTGGTTCTCTCTCGTCTAGTGACCTTTTGGCAAGCTACGACCGTTGTTCTCTTCCTCTACATACCCTCTATCTAACTATGAGAGCCAAATTCCCAGAACCTCTGTATAACTTAAGATATAAGCTCCCAAAGTTGGCTCCTCAACACTGCTTTCAGAATTCCAGATTTTGCCTAACTTTCTACCCAACTTCCAGCAACTATTCCGGCCACCTCCGGTGCTTTTCCGGCCAACTAAGACCACCAAACTCTTTCTTTACACACCCTCTAGCTGACCATTAGAGCCAAATTCTAAGAAGCCCTCTAGATTGAAAGATATAATTGCTCAAAGTTGGCTCCTTGCTCTGTTTTTCACTCAACCCAGAAATTGCCTATTTTTTTCCCAACTTCAGGCGATCGGTACGACCAACTCCGGCGGCCTTCCGATGATCCAAGACCACCAAACTCTTCCTCTACATGCCCTCTACAACTCTATTGAAGCCAAACTCTCCCATGCATCACAGATTGAAAGATAAAAAACCCCAAAGTACCCTTCATAAAACTGTTCAAAACCCAGAAAATCATACCCAGAATTTTCTTTTTCCTTCTCCTCTCAATTCCAGCCCCTCTCTTCACTATCTATCACTTCTAATCTCTTGTTAAACATCCCAGAAGTCTAAACAAAGTATTGGATGGAAGGTTTTACCTCTTTTTCTCTCTTTCTCTCTTTCTTTCTTTCTTTTCTTCTCTTTCTCTTTCTTTCACTCTTTTCACGATTCTCTCTCTCCTTCCACCTCTTCCACCCCTTCCACCTCTTCATTTTTTT
>CANUEY010120708.1:0-10511 GCA_948099555.1 Croton setiger
AAAAAAAAAGGTTTACTTTAACCGTTGACTAACGGTCAAAGGACCTCAGAGTACAATTTCCAAAAGTTAAGGACTATTTGATACAATTTTAGAAATAGAGGGACCTACGAGTCTATTAGGCCAAACCTCAGGGACCCAATAGTAATTACCCCTTTTGTAAATCATAAAGGTGAATTTGGAATAAGATATGTTATTTGAAAGAAAATTTCTCAAGAAAGAAAAAGATTAAGTGGAAAATACAGAGATATATATGTGATACAATCATCCATACATGTTTATAGATATGGAATTTTGAGGGCAAAATTCTTGAGGGGAGAGTTGTGACACCCCAAACCTTAACTTACGTCGTTCCGACGTCATTACATGCATTTCTGGCATTTTTAATTAAAATGCATCATATAACATAAACATGAATTATATGTTTTGAATATGATAATATATGATTTGAATAAGAGTTATAAGTTATGTTATAGGCTCGTTTGTCGTCGAAAGACACAAATAGAGCTAATTAGGGTTTTTGGACTCGCACGACCGAAAAATGTCGGAAACGCACAATATTTTAAAGTAAATGATTTTGATATGTTTATGAACATGATTCAAAGAGTTTTGGAACCATAATTTTAGGATGAATTCGTATGGTTTTGGTTTCGCGAAAATCGTCGAGGTTCTGGACTCGGTTTAGGGCACCGATCGAACCGTGACTAATTTTTCGGATTCCGATTTTTACGAAACCCTAATTAGCTCCGTTTGTGTCTTTTGACGGCAAACGATCCTATAAAATAGCTTGAAATTCTCATTCAAATCATATATCATCATATTCAAAACATATCCAAATCATTTACTTTAAAATATTGCGCATTTCCGATATTTTTCGGTCGCGCGAGCCAAAAATCATAATTGGCTCCGTTTATGTCTTTCGACGATAAACGAACTTAAAAAATATTTTGTTTAACATCTCTAGTTCATATATTACCATTTCAAAATCATGTTCATGTTATATATCATATCAAACTATAATGCTTTTTAATTGAAAATGCATGTGATGACGTCGAAATGACGTTGGTTAAGGTTTGGGGTGTCACATAATGTCTTATTAATTGGGCTAATTAATCAATTTGGTTAATTAAAATTGGAGTCATTTTAGGTTTTTCTTAGTTTGACCTAATTAAAAAAATAAATTCAGTGGCGTCTCTAGAAAACAAATTAGGAGTGAATCCTTTTTTGATCCTTTTTAAAAATCAGGGTTCACACATTGTGAAATTATGTTATGACATTGTTGATAATACTTGCATAATACTTCTACATTTCATGTTCTTGGGACTACTAATCCATCCAACTTTTCCAATTTGTAGGTGCTGGTGCGTGAGGTCTATATGACCCTGTATGGTCCTTCCCAATTCAAGCCCAACTTTCCTACCCTTGCATTTCTATGGCCAATGTCCAACTTTTGTCGTAGATCCCTCACTTCGAATGAGCCTAACCTCGAACTTTTGTTAAAATGTCTGGTCATTTTCAATTCTGCTCTACAATTTTTAGTTTGACTCAATATCACTTTTCTGGAAGCAAATATAGCTTAATGCAGAGGAGCTCATCATTTTCCTCTGTGTCAAAACTAGCAAACTTTCTTATCAGCCATTATAACTCTATGCGTACCATGGTCTTGGGACCATAAGCTAGTGAAAAAGGACATTCACATGTTTGTTGTTCTAGGGGTTATTCTGTAACTTTAAAGGACATTGTACAGTTCGTTGATCCATTTCTTTCTGTTTTCACTATTCGCCTCTTCAAACCTTAGAGTATTGTCTTATTGGTTACTTTGTTTAGACCATTTTTCTAGGGATGGGAAACCAAAGTGAAGCAGCGGTCAGTATCAAGGTCGATGTAGAACTGGCAAAATTTGGCACAATCAAACTATTCTTTGTTATTAGAAATAATAATCTTTGGGATTCAAATTTGACATACAATGTTACGGTGGATGAATTCCTTGATTTGCTTCTCAAAAATAGTGACCAATGGCTCAGCCTCTACCTATTTGGTGAAATTATCAATGCTCACCACTATAAAACTTTTTTGCCTTGTGGCCAATGGGAAAGGTTTGAGGAGATCAATGCCTCAAACCACAAAGGGCTAAGGTGTCTGCAAAGGATTCAAAAATGAAGCTGATTGATGCTGATAGTTACCATTCAACTAGCAAAGGGGTGCAAGTTTTGAATAGGCTTTTGACATCTTCATGCAATATTGGCCAATAGTGCCCTTATAGTACCACTTTTCACGCAAGGGTGGTTGCGGCCTTGTGAGCACATCAAATTCCTTCTTGAATCTCTTTTAAAATGTAATTGCCCTCGGTTGGTGTCATGCATCTGGACAATGGTCTATCCTTACTTATAAAAATGACAGTTTCGATTATACTTAAGTACTTGATTATGGGAATCAAGCCTTTTAGTCTACTACCATTTGAACTAGCCTGCCTACCTCTACTTTATCTTCTAAGACTTCTTATGTCATTAAGTACTTGATTATGAAAGTCATCCAACTGGAACCTGAAGTGGTTAATACCCTGACATGCAGAGCAAAAATGCTCGGCTCCTCAGGAACTAAAACAAGTTTAGATCTAAATATTTTCAGACTTACTTCCTACCTTAGCTAGTATGTCTGCCTCGGCATTTTCCTCCTTTAGAACTTGCTCGATGGTATACTTAGTGCCATCCTATGCAATTGGTTCAATAAAACAAATATTTTCGTTTTGTATTGCTCCATTCTTTTTTCTTTGGTACCAAAAGTACTTGTTGTTTTCTTGACTACTAAGGATCTCTCGACGCACATTTTGGCCCATCCGTAATCCTGCCAATAAAGCCTCATACGCGGGCTCATTGTTGGTGGCTGCAAGTTTAAATGGAGAGACTGACTAAACTTTAACTCTTATATCTCCACACCTTAGGTGGATGAAGCTTCATCAACCCAAAGTGTACATCCAAGTGAGAACCTTGGGTATTAAAAGAGGAATATCCTCCAAAGTGAATTCTGCCACAAAGTCAGCCAGTGCCAATGCTTTAATAGTTGTTCAGGGTTCAATTGTATGTCAAAGGTGCTAAGCTTGATTGTTGAGGTTATTAGCTATCCTGAAAGTTCTGGCCCGTGCAAAATGTGCTAGAGTGGTAGGTCAAATCAAACTATGACATTGTGGCTTTGAAAGTAATGTCTCAGTCTTTTAGATGGAAGGACGAGGCTTAAGACTGCTTTGTTTATCAAGGGATATTGAAGCTTTGTATTTTCTAAGGCATGGCTAGTGTAGTATATGGGTTTTTACTCGGCCTCTTACTCTTTGACCAAAACAATAGCCACCACTTCTTGTCACGTAGCTACGTATAAACTTATTATATTCCCTAGCTTTGACCATTTTAATAAAGGTGGGGATGAGAGGAACTGTTTAAGTTCATGAAATCCCTTCTGACACTCAGCATCCCACTCAAAGAGCATCCTGGTGTGAATACTCAAATTTTGAGGCCCGAAAAATCATTTTTCCCAGATTGCAAATAATCAAGCCAAACCGGAGGTCGCTAGCAAATCGCACCGAAAGTATGCCATCATTGTATTTGGAACATCCAGAAAATTGCGAGGACCACATAAATGGCCTAGGAAAAGTCATTGGAGTCCCGAAAGGTCCCGAAAAGTATCTGGAACGAAAAATAGGCAAAAGACAGCACCAGGGCACCTTTGGCCACCCTCTAGGGCACTTCTGGCAGCCCTCTGGTCACCTCAAACCTGTTTTTTAACTATAAATAGCCCCCTGAAGGTCCTTTTCACTCACATCTTGAGCTATGTTGACAGCCGCTCTCTTCTCCCTTTTCGCTCCTTTCGTTTTCTACATTTTTGCATTGCATTGTTGTGCTTTTTTGCTCATTCACGATTAATTAAAAATCTTAAAGTCCAAATCAAGCTGAACCTACGAAGTAGTCGACAACTACCACAGTTGTGCACTAAAGCCTAATTTTCTCAATCAAGCATACAAAGCACTCTGTATCACACTCTTTTGGTACAAAAGTACCCACTTAATCACACTTTTGGCACCCAAATGCCGAAAAAATCACACTTTTGGCACCAAGTGCCTATCAAATCACACTTTTTGCACCAAGCGCTGAACAAATCACACTTTTGGCACCAAGTGGCTATCAAATCACACTTTTGGCACCAAGTGCCCATCAAATAACACTTTTGGCACCAAGTGCCTAACAAATCAAACTTTTGACACCAAGTGACTAACAAATCACTTTTGGCACCAAGTTCCTATCAAATCACACTTTTGGCACCAACTGCCTATCAAATCACACTTTTGGCACCAAGTGCCCAACAAATCACACTTTTGGCACCAAGTGCCTATCAAATCACACTTTTGGCACCAAGTGCCTATCAAATCACACTTTTGGCACCAAGTGCCCAACTAATCACACTTTTGGCACTAAGTGCCTATCAAATATCAAATCACATTTTTGGCACCAAGTGCCTAACAAATCATACTTTTTGGCACCAAGTGCCTAACAAATCACACTTTTGGTACCAAGTGCCTAATAAATCACACTCTTGGCACCAAGTGCCTTTCAAATTACACTCTTGGCACCAATTGTCTATCAAATCACACTTTTGGCACCAAGTGTCAATCAAATCACACTTTTGGCACTAAGTGCCTG
This sequence comes from Croton setiger, assembly GCA_948099555.1. Lineage (NCBI taxonomy): Eukaryota > Viridiplantae > Streptophyta > Magnoliopsida > Malpighiales > Euphorbiaceae > Croton > Croton setiger. The sequence continues at coordinate 4,686 of CANUEY010120708.1, forward strand.
TTATATCACACTTTGGGCACTAAGTGCCTAATAAATTACACTTTTGACACCAAGTTCCTAACAAATCACTTTTGGCACCAAGTGCCTAATAAATCACACTTTTGGCACCAAGTGCCTAACAAATCACACTTTTGGCACCAAGTACCTAATCACACTTTTGGCAATAAGTGCCCAAAAAATAACACTTTTAGTACAAAAGTACCCACTTCAATCAATCCTTTTGACATTAACCATACACACACACATGCATAAAGCATCTCTTCTGCACGCCTTTAAATAGGCTTTCTTGAACTATATTGACATTGATCTCTTATAAAAATAAGAGTATGTAAGCATATTTGGGATCTAACCCTAAATACAAGTCAACCCCTTTATAAAACTCTTTGTTTACATGCTGCATTACATACACATAACATGGTTAGTCAAGTATGCATGACATAGTCTCTGAATCCTCATCGGGTTTGCAAAATAGTGTCTAAATCAATTGGGCCAATTAATCTAGAAATAGGTTAATTATTAAAATCGGAGTCATCTAGGGTTCTTTCATATTTTTTCCTAACAAAAAATAAGATAAGTGGCGACTCTAACACACAGACCTAAGTGAACACCCCTGTATCCCTTGACGGATAGCGGGGCGAGAGGGGCAGGTTCACACCTGGATCCTTTTAATTTCTTAAAGAAATGCAAGCATTTGATAGCCGAGCAAGACATGAAATGGCCTAATGCTGTTACACATCTATTTAACTTCTGAATCACTTTTATGTTCCGTTGGAGGTTGCATGTCTAAGATGGCCTTAATATTGTCTAGGTTTGCCTCGATACCCTTTTCTGATACTATAAAACCCAGAAACTTTCAAGCCTTTACAGGTTGAGATGTATGTTGTACACATCTAAAATTTTAAATGCCACTTCAAGGTCTCTAAGGTAGTCCTCTGGTTTAGCACTCTTTATTATCATATCATCAACGTATAATTCCATCATTCTTTTGATCTGATCCTTGAATATCTTATTGACTAGCCTTAGATACGCGGCACCAGTATTCTTTAGGCCGAAGAGCATAACATTGTAACAAAAGAGGCCTCGGTCAATGATGAATGTAGTGTGTTTGGTGCCATGTATACAATGGTATCTGGTGATAGACTGCCGAATCATCGACAAAGGTATAAATCTCAAAACCCGCAGTTAAGTCTACAAGTTTATCGATAGATGGTAATGAGTAAGAATATTTAGGGCGTGTATTATTAAGATCTATGAAGTCTACACACAACCTAAATATGCAATTAGGTTTTTTGACTAGCACTATATTTGAAACCCATTTAAGGTATGTTAATTCTTGATGAATCCTACTTTCAAAAGCTTATTAACCTCATTGTCTATAGCTTTTTAATGATTGGGCGCAAATTTCCTCTTTTTTTGTATCATTGGGGTCACCTATTGTCGGATATTTAACGTATGAGAGACGACCAAAGGGTCAATCCCTATTAGTTCTTCGAGTCTTATAACAAAAATGTGCAAGTTTGTATTTAAGATAGCTACCCATTTCTTAACAAGCTAGGGCATGAAATCATAGCTAACTCAAACTTTCTTTTTTCCATCAACCCGAGGGATATCATTTTAAGGGTGCCTACTAGTTCGAGCATTGGCTCAATTATAGGGGATTCCTTATTAGTAATACTAGTGGCGCTGTCAATTGCCTGAAGAGTTATATTAAAACACTTTTCCACCATTTAAGCATCCTAAGATCATGATTACTCCCTTATCCATTGGGATCTTCAAGGTAAGGCAACATATGTTTGTGGTCGCCCAAGAATCATATAGGTACTTCCTTCCTCAGATCTCGTTGTATGCTAATGGAATATCTACTACCACGAATATTGTTAGCATGATTGCCTTCCAACCATCAGTTGTTTTGAGCTCTATTTGCAACTTAGCGTACCTAACCTCAGGCACCTAAGTATCCTTCAAGCCCACCAGTGGCTTATTCAAGCGTATCAAGACTATCACATCTCTCTTAATGGCTTTGAATACTAGTAGAGTAAGAAAATTAATTGAACTTCATTTGTCAATTAACAAATTTCAAATGAATAAATCAGTGATCCAACTGAATATGGCTAGTGTATTATCCAAAGAAGAGTTGCCCAGGCAAGGTGTCTTTGAGCCCGAAGGTAACTACATGGCTTGGTATATGTTGTGCATGAATGGCCACTTGGTCAACCATTTGGCTTTACTTGACCTAATGATATGTTGATGATACCTGCAGCTTTTTTCTGAGGTCCTTATTCTACTTTTGCGGGTTGTCTGCTCATCACTTTTATATTTTTGAATAAAATGCTTTAATGCCCCTCTTTATATGAGTTTATCAATTTCATACTTAAGGTTCCTACAATCTTCTGTGTCGTGTCCTCTAGCCTTATGAAAATGGCAATACTTCTTCAGATATTAAATCTTCCTATCTAGGTTGAGCTTCCGAGGCCATTCTACTTGTTTATTGTTGTCTGTAATCTACATCAAAATCTCACTCCGTTGAGCATTTAACGACGTCAAAACCTTCTCACTCTTACCCCCTCTCATTTGTTCCATCAAGATTTTGATATTGCCTGAGACTATGGTGAGTCTCCCGAGGTAAAACCTTCTCCTATCATCAGGATTTTTCTTTTGCAAAAACTATTATGCAAGGCCTCCTCAATCTTGATATGTGTCTGGGCTGTGGACATCAAACCTGTCACATTGATTGGGGGAACATGATCAAATCTTCAATAAAACTTGTATTTGATATTCCTTCTTTTATTGTTATTCTGACTGTGTCAAAATTTAGATTCTTTATGGAAATTGCCACGTCGTTAAAATTGGTGACAAAACTTCGAAGGGTTTCCCTATTATTCTGGACGAGTCTACTAAGTTCCAATCCATCCTTCTTGGTCGGGATATATGTAATAAAATCAACCTTCGGTGCTTTAGCTAACTATAAAAAATGACTGATGTTGTTGGGTTTCAGCTATCGATACCATTCCCCTGCTCAACCCTCCAAAGTGCCAAAGAATGCCAGGCATATGACCTTATCCAATGTCCTAAAAAAGTGCATAAGCTCTCTATATAAAGTGAAATGGGCCTTCGAGTCAGAAAAACCCGAGTAGGCCTTTATGTGAAGCATCTAAAACTTTGGAGGTACCACTTCTTTCCACACCTCGAATGACAAAGGTGAGTCCTTTGTCTTTGTGAGGTCAAACATGTTAAAACCCAGCTGGAACTTTTTGAGTACAACTTGAACATATTGTTCTACCTCTACGACTTATTGAGAAGGATTCACAATTTCGACCTCATCATCTACCTTTCTCTTTCAGCTCGAAGAGGGCCGAAAGCCAATCTTCAAAGGTAAAACTGCATTGGCTCCTACAACTAAAGGGTCTGGGCCCTACCTTTCAGTGCCTTGACACTCTAGGTTACTCTCAGCGACTCCTTGTGCATCAACAACTGCTCAAGTCTGAGCCCGCGTCATCGTTTCTCTTTATTGACTCTCTTCAATCTTTTTCACTTGCACAGTTAATTGAGTAGCAAGGGCAGCCAGCTAAGTGACTGCTGTCTTTATGTGCGGTTCCATCCCGACGTCTACTTAGCAATATATGGTACTGAAACCAAAGACACTGTTTAGCATGCCGACACAGTATAAGGTCTATATGCGTGGGCACAAACCCTCCACCTAGGTGTAAGTATTGTGCCCCAGGATAAGGTCAAATCTGCTGCTCCTAAAGTCTACTTTGCGGCTAGAAGATGGACTTGATCTTGAGTGGTATTGGCATGCTGGTCATCATGCTCCGTAACTTGAGGTGTCAATTCTCCCCTCTACAACGGTATTTGACGTCACCCCTAAGGGTGTAAAACCAGGAGGAGGCATGGAGATTGGCCGGTGGGTTATGGAACTCCCAATGGGCATGTTAGTGTTGATTCAACTCATAATAGCACCCACGATAGTGGCAAGGGTTGTCATTTCGAAAATGAATTTGTTGTACACGAGAAAATAAAAAGAGGAATTTGCTGAACTAGTACCAATATATTCCTTTTTTTTTTCACACAGATGGCCCTAATTGTTGACCAATGAAACAATCTACTTCCTTTGTAACCACCCTATGTATCCTGTCACAAGTACACTTTGATGCTTAAGTTAGTGAATTGAGTTTTTAGTAATCACTCTTAATAAAAAAAAAAGAACATAACCTTGTAATTAAGGAAATACACCCTTTTATAGGTGTGGACACAAGATAACCCAAATCTGAAATCTCGATGCATGCCCTGGATCATGCTTATCGTGTTAAAAGATTCTAAGCAGGATATCCAGGATCCAAACTTATCAAAAAGCAAACCCTAGCCAAAGGGCTTTAATACCCGAGAGGGACTATGGCAAGACTACCAAAACCGTCCACTTGCTTGAGCTGCTCTTTAGTCGAGGCCATCTAAATTAAGAATTGAGGAAGTGATGGGCTCCAAGGATGGGCCCAGCCTAAAAAATAAGGCCTGGTAGTAGTAATAATTACACTTACAATTTTAACGATTATTTAAAGGGGTAATTATTTATAGGTCTCTGAGGTGTTGTATAATATACTCTAGGGTCCTTCTAGTTTAGAAATTGTATTAACAAGTCCTTCAGGTTTTAAAAATTGTACTATCAGGTCCTTCCGTCCAGAAACGACGTTAGTCAACTAAAAAAGTCAAACGATTTAAATTAAATTTTTAAAAAATGACAAAATTACCCTTTGGTTTATTTGAATTGGACCATGCTAATTAAACCCAATCTTTAAATCAAACCCTTTCTTCTTTAAATCAACCAAAAAAAATGCAGCAGTAGCATTATTTTCTTTCAATTTTTTTCCTTCACTTTCTCATTAGCCAAACACACAGTAGCATTATTTTCCTTTTTATTTTTATCTTTAATTTTTAATGTTTTTCTTTTCTGTTTGTTTAGAATGTTTTTCCAGTTAACAAATGAGGTTTAGGGTTAAGGTAATTAAAGAGTTTCAATCTCTTATCTCTTTCTCTTCTCAAACCCAATCTTTAATAATATTATTCAGTTTTCTCCATTTCTGCAATTTCTTGCTTCTTCTTCTTCTGCATTTAGAACAGAACTTAAAACCCAAGCTCCAATTCCATTAAACTCACCTTTCAAGAAATGATGAGACGAAACCCCAACATGGCAAGCAAGATTACAATCTAATGGATTGTGAAAAAAAAAAAAGAAAGAAGAAGAACAAAGAAGAGAAAAAATTAATTAAAAAAATAAAAAAGTAAAGAATAACAATAAAGAAAGGAAAAATGATTTATGAAAAAAAAAAGAAGAACAAAGAAAGGGAAAATGGATTGTGAAAAAGAAAAAGAAAAAAGAAGAAAGAAGAAAGAAGGAGACTATAACACCTCTTACTATACTCTTATGTCATAAAAATGCCATTTTTTTTATAACATAACATACGTCACATGTTGCTATCTCCGTTTTAATCTCCATAACATATATATATATATATATATATATATATATATATATATATATATATATATATATACCACTCACATATCTAACATATAACAGCATAAGACATCTTTTCTCTTTTACCTTACTTGAGGTTAATCTGGTCATTCTCTGTACTATAGACATATATAACATAGCATACTTTACATATATCAAAACATGGATATAATAACAGTTTATCCAAAAGGCTATATAACATAGCACCATATATTTACATGCCAAAAACATGTATAATTATGCTTACATCACAAAGCATAAACAAACTATATGCAACATGTACAAAATGAACTGTGAGAGGAGAGAGGCCTAGG
>CANUEY010120960.1:0-19586 GCA_948099555.1 Croton setiger
GTGAATGGCCAAATGGATCCTTGTAGGATCAAAAGAATGGTGTATGTATTATTAACATGCTGTATATGTGATTTGGTGTTTGTATGTATATGTATATTTATATGTATATGTAGGGGAAACAAAATTAGTAGTAACGTCACCTACGTATGATATATATATAAAAAAAAAATATGGCATGTTTTATGATATAAGGATATAGAATGAGGTGTTACAGGTATGTCGCTGTCTTCATGGCCTTATGAACAGAGTTTGTTGCTTTAATTTGTTTTTATCAGCCCTTTCATGCATATGTGAGTTAAAATAAAATCAAATCTAATACTTTAATAATATTAAAAATAAAATAAAGTATAGTTTTGAAAACAATTTTAAATCATTTGACCATTTGTTTCACTCTTTTGAGGTATCCACAAGAGATCAAATTCAGATTTTTCTGTACTTAAAGATGACTTATTTAAAATAAAAGGTGCAATATGTATATAATAACTTTAAAATATTAAAGCATATTGCATATTTTCTAAACAACCTAAAGACATGAGAATAAGTTACATTTTGGTCCCTAAGGTAACTAAGAAGATGCATTTGGGTCCAAAGTATGAAATTCCATTTTGAATGATGAACTCTTTTTGAAAAAATATAAAGTGGTCCTGAACAATTAACCAAGCCTAAGGGTATTTTAGAAATTAAAAAAATAAAACAAAATATTCTCAATAAATTGAATAGAAGGACTTAATAGTGTAATTCATTAAAAGTGAGGAATTTTATTGCCAAAGTTTTTAAAACTTAGAGATTCTGAGGGTAGGTTAGCCAAAAATTAAGGAATTCAATTATTCTCTTTTAAAAAATTAATTTAACAATAATCTTTTTTGTGCTTGTGAACTTGATAATTTTTTTCAATTCCGTTTAATTGAATAAAATCCCTTAATTGAAGGGGTATATATATGTGTGTAAACGTACATAGATTTTTTTCAATTTTTAATTGAGTCCATTAGCTTATCTTTAAAAGCTAAGATGAACACTTTAAATTTTAATTGCATATTTGACCATTAAAAAAAAGAAAATAACAAAGTTCTATGCAATGCCGAAAAAGATGACCGGAGTTAAAGCTTTGTTGTTGCTTCCTTCGTCAAATGCATTCAACCAGTGATTGAAGGGTACATGTCAAAAAATCTCGCACTATTGAGTCGTTTGGTACCCTTAAAATGACTGTCGGAGTACCGAACCCACCAAAATTATGTTCAACGTTTTGAATAACTGTTGCGAGAAATTGCAAACGAACAACTTTTTAATCAATTTCCAATGTGATTCATGCATTCATGCGATTTTTGATGGCTTTTCATCAAGAATCATACTGTTGACATGATTCAGATCAATTTTCATTGAGTCTTAATTGGAAATCCATTAAGTTGCATTCAAGATTTGTCGGAGAAGAAGGAGGGCTGGATGTCTTTAATTTTTCAATGACTCTAGTTAATTTTCTTTAGGATTCAAGTTTCCAATGAGTTATCAATGTGATTCTGATCAGCATACAGTCGGAACTATTCAGTTTTCATTGAGTTTTGCCTTATTAGAAAAAAGGATTCGTCCAAATTTCTCATTGGACAGCCCTCGAAAACTTGAAGGATAGTCATGTGTATGTACCCTAAAAGTGGTATTTTTTCCTATTATTTTTAATTTTTTATCCTAAAAATAGGTGTAAATGGCCCTATAAATTATTTTGCTCAATTTGGATAGTAATTATATTCATTTATGTGGATGATCTTCTATATACCCCTAATTGAATTGGACAGGGTTGTTGTATTTGATTTAGGCCCAATGATATATTGGTAAAGTCATAATATGTAGTAAGAATGAGGAAAATGAATATAAAAAGCAGAGTAAGTGTATTGTGGTCTCACCTCATGGCTTCCGAGAAAGATGCTGCTCTCGCTGCGGCGGCAGCTCCTCCTTCGGATTCTCCCACCATGTATATATCTCCGTCTCTATCTTTTGTTTTCGTTCTACTTGGATCTTCAATTACTGATTTGCTTCACTTGCCGTGCAGATTTGACAAAATCATCAACAAGGAAATCCCTTCTACTGTTGTTTTTGAGGATGACAAGGTAAGGTAGTTGTTGGCTCCTATTGATATTATTACTATTATAATGATTTGACAAAATGGTTTTTGGTTGGGTGTGGTGCAGGTGCTAGCTTTTAGGGATATATCTCCTCAAGCTCCAACGCACATTCTAATCATCCCCAAACTCAAGGATGGCTTAACTGGACTTTCTAAGGTATTTCCCCATCCTTCTCTTTTACCTACTTTTTACAGTCATCTGCAAATAATTTCATTATTTCCTATTTCTTCATTTTCATGCTCTTTTATTTATTTATTTATTATTTTCTCGCTTTGATCATGATGATAGCTTCTTATTTTGCAACTTGGGAAAAAAATTCCTGGCCCAACTAGAATATCCGGATTCCGAATTTTATGTCTCCCCAAATTGGCCAATAATCCGAATTAGAAATGTATTTTCGAATTACCCAATTTGGCCAAAATGGCAGATGAATTTCACCCAGTGTAGTACCCAAGCACAATGGTACTTTCAATCTAGTATCCGTTCTTTAATTCGTTAAAAGATTCACAAACTTTGGCCAGGCGAATTGAAGTAGATATGCGCTCAGGCGAATTGTATTAATAATCTTCAATGTAATATAAATTGCTTTTATATCAATTAATAATTTCTTCATACAGTATAAAAACAGGACACAACAAAAAAAGTTAGAAAAAAAAAAAGATTGCTTCTCTTATAGTTAATTTTTTTTATAAACTAATCTAACAAAAACACTACAATTCAACTCTTTATTTATTAAGTTAGAAAACAACAATAACCACGCTAAGCAATAACCAAACTCATTATATTAGTATCCGCTTATATGCTTTTTACTTTTAAATTGCCAATACCGAAATATTTCAAATTGCTCATATTTTGTTCAATCAAATACTACATTTGGTCCATTATTTAAGATGTTTGAACCCTTCAAATTGATTTGTTACTGAATTATTAATATTAAATTATTTGCAAACAAAAATCTAAATTAACAATACCCTGTTTTTAATATATGTCAAGCTAGCAAATTCACTATTATTACTTAACAAATTTAAAGTTACCTAAAATTGCAGATAATAAAGAAGGTGGAGGAATGGAAGAATTGAAGAGGCAAAATGTTAATGGTAAATCAAATTTGAATTTTATCAATGATTGGTTCAAATGAAAGTTTATTTGGAATGGTTATAAAATTCTTGTTATGAATAAATTAGTCTATTAGATTCGAGCAGAAGAAAAATTTTAAAAATGAAACAACAACCCTCATCAAATTCTCAAGATTAAATATATACATGTAATGAAATTTTAAAAAAAAAAAAAGAAATGGAGAGGAAATGATTGATTAATTTACCATATATTGTCTTTCATTCAACACAGGTTTTTTCTAAATAGAATCAATTTATTTTCCATCCTCACTCGTCCAGAAGCAATAACAATTCTTCAGTTCCTCCCCAAAAATCTAGATAGTCCACTTTGTTTCTAAGAACTCAATTAGAATTTCATAAGATAGCCATCAAAATTATTGTCATCCAGCCTATGAAACTTTTGAATTTCTCAATGGCATTATATATCCATAATAATGATGACTGTTCTTTTAGTCATCCAATACAAAAGGAAACGTTCCTTTAAATGTACTGTTTGAACTTAGCTTAATGGGAATAAAAATTGATATGTTTGTCTCAAGATTGAAAGTTAGATGTCTAAGAATTAATGCCACATTAGCTATACCAAGTCTCTAGTTATGCCACATCATCCTAAAAACTTCAGCTTTTGTATATTTTATTGATTGATTGATATTGGTCAGAGTAAGAGATGAAATTGAAATTTAAATCAAAGTTATTTGAATCCTAAAATCCTAACAGTATATAAATATTACCAATACTATATCTAATAACTAATCATGCTCATCTTCCCAAAGTCCAAAATATTCCATCTGCGATCACTGCTAAAAATGTAAAACTATAGTGGTATGACCTTACCGGCTTTTTCCCAATGATTCTTTGCTGGTTAAGCATTGCAAAAACTGCTAGCAGATACTCTTGGTGAGGGAGGTTCTATAACCGGGGACACCTTACCTGTCCGGTAGACTCTTTTTAGTGGTACTGATAGGTCTTGTTTATGATTAGTGAACATCCTTTTGTTGTCCAATATCAAGCTTTTCTTGAATTTCATTTTGTTCTTGTTTTTGTTTACTATTGGCTACTTGGCGCCAAATAAAAACTTTATCATCCCAAACAAGACTTGAAGGTCTTTGCCTTCTAAAGGGAAAAAAAGATCTTTTCAAACCAAAAATAGCTATTTTCTTTTCTCTTTCTAGTCCATGTGGTATACTAATTTTGAAACTATTGGGAGTCCACATGGATGTTTAAGTGGCAAGGGTTGGAAAATTTTTTGACACATCATATGCCTTGTCATATTTCAGGTAGCCAATTTATCTGATCCAGTCTCAGACCCTTTAATGTAACCATAACCAAAATTAAAGTTTCAGACTTTTGTTTTTAACGAATTAAAGAATGTGCACCGCATTGAAAGTTCCCTCAAAGCTTGGGTATCTTCAGTGAGATTTAATGTCAAAATGGCTGGAATACAAAATCTGTAAATTGACCAATTTGGCCGAATTTGCTGAAATAATTCTTCATTTTTCAGGCATCATTCATATATAAATCGATCCATAGAAATAATACACAACTATATAAACATAGACTAGACAAATGACTTCTCTTAACCTCACATTAGCTTCAATGTATTCAAGAGGGACTAAATCATGACAAGAGAGAGAAAAGCATCATTTGTAGAGGGAGTCATTGGCAGGTGGTGAAGGCTAAGCCAGTGCCATTGACGGTTGCTATGATTGTGGGCTAGTGAGATGAAGGAGGCTAGGAGGACGAGGGAATAGAAATTAGGATTTGCAATGATTTTTGCCAAAATTTTCATTGGCCTAATAAAAAAAAAAAGTGTTTTTTTATCATGTATTTCTGGATATGATGTTATACTATTGATTTGGCACCAGAAACTTTTTAAGTCAGCTTCACGTACATAGAATTGGTTCTTTCAGCCCAAACCAACCACCACTCACTCATCATCACATTTCATCCTCTTTAAATATGAGTGATTTGAACTGTTTTTGTGAATTCTGGAAAACAAGTTGCCGTACAAAAAATAATCATTCTGAATTTACGAATTTTAGAAAAAAAAATTTCACTTTTAAAAACACAACTTTTAACTTTGTGCTGAAACAAGAATCTTGACAATAAGGATAACTGAATTTGACAAATCAAGAAATGAAACGAATAAGATGAATGTTACTGCTGCAGCAGTTGCCAAACACTATGACAGCTGCAAGAATTAATTATTATCTCAATTACAATAAAACTTGCCTAAGTAGGTTTTGTTAGCTTATATATACATTTCAAAATCCAAAATTGAAAGGACAGATATTGGTGCAGTCTTAAGCCTTTCTCAGCCCTAGAGTATACTATGATTATTTTTTGAATTGAACATTTTAATGCTGCTATCAAATCTTTGAAGAAATAGCATGTAAAAAGATATTCTTATTGTTCTAGAAGAACCAAATTAACATCCATGATTTATATAATGTGGGTTTGGTTGGTGTTTAGGCCGAGGAGAGGCACTGTGATATTCTTGGTCGCCTACTGTACACTGCAAAGCTGGTTGCTAAGCAGGAGGGACTTGAAGATGGTTTTAGGATTGTGATTAATGATGGACCAAGTGGATGTATGTGCTTCGAGTTTGATGCATTAAGAAATAAGTTGTTTATGTATATTAGTTAACCTTGTGTCTGATTTGATTTGATGCAGGTCAATCTGTGTACCACCTTCATATCCACCTCTTAGGGGGACGTCAAATGAACTGGCCGCCTGGCTAAGCCACTCCTTTTTAAACTTGTATTTCAGGGCTCACAAACAAATATTGCATCTTGTTTTAATAATGTGAACCGCCTAGGCCGAAGAAACAAAAAATGATGACCTATTTTGAATTATTATTATTATTATTATTATTGCTGGGATTGTTATTATTAAGAACTGCTAGGTTCATTTCCTCCTTAAGTTGCTGTTATAGGTTTAAAAGCTTCTTTATAGGTTTATGAGCTTGCGAATTACTTCAGGAATAGTATTGGGTAATCTTTCACAAACCTCTTATTGAATGAGAACGCAAATCAACTCGTTTATAGTGTTTGTGAACATTCTTATAAGCCTCTTTTTGAACAAACTCGGAAGATGATGGTGGTAGAAAAGAAAGAAATAAGGATACTGTAGCGGGGCAAGCATTTGTGAGTACCTGCACTGCTCCATCCATTTTGACTTGTATGGACAGTGAAAAATGAATAACGAGGCGATACCTAATTTGGGGCAAGGCGATACTAGAATACATTTTTTGTTTTGGGCTGGGTTCTTTGTGAAGAAGATACGAAGGTCTGGCACAGTTGCCAAATAGTTCATTCTTTTCAGTGTTTTCAAAAGAACATTAAAGTTTGATCCTTTTACAATTAGTTACCTTTAGAAAAAGAAATAGAAGGAATGTTGTAATTTTATTGAGATAAAAGGATAAAATAATATATTTTAAAGGGATAAAATAAATAGTTACAAGGATAAAATTAATTTTTGAAAAATAAAAATGCATCATTAGAAGCCAATAAATCTGAGTGTTATATAAGGAGAATGACTAATATGAAATATTGGCTTGTAAATTAAAATGATTTTTTTAACAGAAAATTTGAAGGTATTTGGAAAAATTAAGGTTAAAATGGATAGCTGCTCTGAATGTTTTATTTGCAACCGAAAATGATCATAATGATAACACCATTAAACAATGTTCTTTGCTTCAACCAAAACTCTTTTCCCACCCTTCTTAGCTATGTTTTCTAGCAAATAATAGAAAGAAACCAAAAACCTACTACTCACTTCATCCTCTTTGGTTTTCTGGCTAATGTCTTTTAGCAAAAAAAAAAAAAAAATAAACAGTTTTAATTTTTTTTTTCTTTGGATGGTGAATCAGTTTTAGGTTTTTCTTTGGGTTTTTTTCTCATCTTTTTAATAAAATGAAGTGAAAACTGAACTTCCAATGCAATTTTTTTGAATGCATATACGAACATTTTTATTTTTTAAAAATAAACAAGTTATGCATTTTTATAATTGTATTTTTTAACTTCTATCCCAATTGAACAACTCCACCTATTTTATTTATTTGAAAAAGCTCAGGAAAATTAATGAAGTTCTATTAATTTTCATACCTATTTAACTAACATAGCTTACTTACAGGACCGGAAAATTTGAGTTTCAAATTAATAAATAAGTAAATTATTAGAAGATGAACTCATTTTTAAATTAACTTTTGTAAAATTTCTCCCCAACTTTATGAGATCTTTTGGTGTAATATTAAAAAATAATATTTATTACACTTCTTATCTTTCAAATTTGTTATTTCAAAGTTGGATTTATTCTAGAGTGAAGATTTTAAAAACTCCCAAAGTAATTATGCCAAGATGAACTCACTTAGAGATTAGAGATTATGAATGTTAGTGGAGATAGTGGGATAGCAGTCCAACGTCCACATAATAATAATATTATTATTGTTAATCATAAAATAATTCATAACATGAACTTTTATGCACCAAATAAAGTGTGATTGGTAGAAATTGAACTTAAAACTTCTATATTCTACTATTTTCGTAATAAATAAGATGATCAACATGTCACACTCTAATTGACATTTGCATAAATTATTTTGATTCATTAAAGGAGAGATTTCATTATCTACGTGGAAGCAAACTAGTGTGCAAATAAATTATTTTTTCATATCTGTTCTTACTGTCTTAGTATTTCCTAGTTTAAAATCTTCTGAAAGGTTTAAGCAAATGATTGTATATATCATGAGTTGTTTTTAGTAGATTACAGGCGACATGTCTTGTAATTACTTCTTTTGAGGCTATGGATTACTTCACGAAATGGGTTGAAGCGGCCTCTTACTCAGTCTTAAATGCCAGAAAGGCAGCATAGTTCGTCCGTACTAATATCCTATGTCGGTATGGGACACCCTTTGAGATTATCACTGATAATGGAACTCATTTCTAGAAAGAATTCACAAACTTATTGAAGGATAAGAAGATCCAACACCATAAGTCTTCCCCCTACAAACCTCAGACGAACGAGGCTGTAGAAGCTGCAAATAAGTCCATCAAAGTCATACTTCAGAAAATGGTTCAAAACCACAGAAGCTGGCATGAACAGTTGCCCTATGCCTTATGGGGTTATAGAACGGCCATCTGAACTCCTACTGGGGCAACCCCGTATTCCTTGGTATATGGAATGGAAACGGTACTCCCCATTAAACTCGAAGTTCATTTAACCACAGTCATCCAAGAAAGTCAGATCAATGAGGTTGATTGGATCAACAATTACCACTGCTACCTCTTGGTCTAGATGAAAGAAGACTACAGGTTTTGCATTAGATCCAGGGTTACAAAGGCGAATGGCTAGACATTTCAACAAGAAAGTAAAAGACGGCTGTCTAGTCCTTAAAGAAATTCGAGCACCAGTTATAGACCCCCGTAAAAAGTTCCGTCCTCGTTGGGCTAGACCATACCTCTTGAAAAAGATACTCTCTGGAGGAGCAGTCATCGTAGCAGATCTGGATAGTTTGGAGTTCATAAACCCATGCCATTTGGATCAACTAAAAAGACATTATGTATAATTCACATGCATAAGTACTACGTGAACCTGATTCTCCCTTTTGTAAAGAAAAGAAAAAGAAATATTGTATTGCAGAGATATGTAGGCGACCCTTTCGGTCTCGGTTAAAAATAAATAAAAATTCTCATTTTTATTTCATTCTTTTTGCCAATTAAAAAAAAAGAAGAAAAGAAAAGCTCGCTAAGTCGAAAACCCGAAAGGGCGGCTTAGGCAAAATTTAAAGCGAATAAAGGGCCTGCTAAGTTGAAAACCCGAAAGGGCAACTTAGGCAAAAATGGGCAGCTCGCTAAGTTGAAAACCCGAAAGGGCAACTTAGGCAAAAGTTAGAGCTTAAAAAAAAAACAGAATTGTATTTAGGAAGTCAAAATTCTTTCACAAGTTAAAGTTGTCAAGATTACAAGTCAAAGATCCAAAATTTGGATCAAAGTCGAAAATACAAAAAAATGAAACGTGCCAAAAGATGAGTCAATTTAGAAAGTCTAAAGCTCCTGTTCTCAGAACCTGAATCCTTCTTAAACTCTAATACCTTGAGAAATCACTTCACCAAAATACGGAGTCCATACCTTTAGATAACTCCGCAGTCAGTCCTTCTCAATTCCCCAATTGGCCACGAAACTCCGTAGTCTGATTGTCCTTAATAAGAAATAATATTTCCCTGCCTCTTTCAAACACATGGTGACGGCTCAAAAATGTGGTGGCCCAGAACACCATACCAACCTCCCATTTTCAGCAAGAAACCAAGCAAGGAGTATGATTTCCTGCTTTATGTCCCATCTGAAGAAGCTTTCGTGGACCAAGGACGCAAAGAGAAGTAAGGAATATTGGTCCTATGAAGCTTCGATTTATTGAGATGACTTCTTTCCTACACTTCCCATACCCAAAGGATTAGCTTCCGAAGCTTATTCCCGGATCAAAAGTAAGAGAAATCAGTACAATAAAAGCCAATAAGAAAGGAATCCCCATGATAGAAAGTGTAAACTTGAAGGAAATTTTCATATGAGAGAAAAGAAAGAGATTGAGAGAAGAGTTTGAAATGAGAGAGTGGAGTGAAGAAAAGAATGGCAACCCCTCTATTTATAGGCAAATCTTGGAAACATGGGTCTTCCCCACGCGACCGGACACCGACCTCAACATTCGCGATTCAGAATACCACTGAGCTCAATAAATCACATTTCTGTCGCCCAGTGGGGGGCAATTGTGAATACTCAAATTTTGAGGCCCGGAAAACCGAGTTCCACAGACTGTAAACAGTCGAGCCGGACTGGGCGTCACCGGAAAACAGTGCCGGAAATATGCTTTCATGGTACTAGAAACATCCGGGATTTTACGAGGATTACAGAAATGCCATCGGAAAAGCCATCGGAGTCCTGGAACGTCCCAAAATAGGCCCGAAATGAAAATCACGCAAGTTGCTGAGGCAGGACGCCCCTGCCGCCCTTTGAGGGCACTCCGCCCTCGGTTGACTTTTAGCCAAATTTTCACCAATAAATACCCCTTCAAACTCACTTTTTTCCTTACACATTGAGCTATGTTGACAGCCGCTCTCTTCTCCCTTTTTGCCTTTGGTGATTCCTCATCTCCAAGCAATTCTTTATTGTTTTCTGCATTGCATTGTTGTGATAACTTACATTCATTCATATAATCACATAATAAAATAAGTCCAAATCAAACTGAAGCTGACGACAATTGCCACAAGTATGACCCTAAACTCAATCTTTTTGAGTTAATTCTCTTCTACCCCTTCTCCATCATCCATACATGACATTCTGTATTGCATAATTTTGGACACAGTGCCACCTAAAATCCCCTTTCGGCCGCAGCGCCACCCAAAATTAATCTTTTGGCCGCAGTGCCACCAAAAATCATCCAATTTTGGCCTAAAGGCCTAAAAATCACCCTTTTGGCCACAGCGCCACCTTGAAAATCACATTTTTGGCTCTATGGCCTAATAAACCTCTTTTTCCCTAGTGGAAACATACGAAAACACATATTTTAGCCAAAAGGTCTAAAGATCAATCTTCCCTAGCGGAAATGTCAAAAATTACACTTTTCGACCACGGACGTCGTTAAACTCCTTTTTCGGCCACTAGGACTAAATTGCAAATATTTCGACCACGAACATCGATAAACTTCTTTTTCTGTCACTAGGCCTAAATTTCACATATTTTGACCACAGACGTCGTTAAACTCCTTTTTCGGCCACTAGGCCTAAATTGCATATATTTCGACCACAAACGTCGATGAACTCCTTTTTCAGCCACTAGGCCTAAATTTCACACATTTCGACCACGGATGTCGATAAACTCCTTTTTCGGCCACTAGGCCTAAATTACACATATTTCGACCACGGATGTCGATAAACTCATTTTTCGGCCAAAAGGCCTAAATTCACATCCACACACTCATAGCATGCATACATGCATCCCACCCCTTCATCACGCCTTTAAATAGGCAAGTTCGAATTACATTGACCTTGATCTCTCATTCAAACAAGAGTATGTAGGCATATTCGGGATCTAACCCCGAATAGCAGCTCCACCCACGATCCTTTCAAATCTCTTCATTCCTGCATTACATACATTTAGGAGAAGAATCATATAGATGAATGCATGATATATAACCTCCGAATCGACCTCAGGTTCGAAGACTCGTGCCATTCATCTATTAGGCGATTAACCTAGAAATAGGTTAATCGCAAAATGGAGTCACTAGGGTTTCTTTCTTAATTTTTCCCCTATAACAAAATAAATTAAGTGGCGACTCTGCACACACACACATTCACCCTGAGTGAACATCCCCAGCCAACCCGACCCCTCGAGGGCGAGCCTGGCGGCTCGAAGGGCCTTTTCGGTAATGGTTCACAGAGGCCTAACCTTTTCACATACCCGAAGGCACGAGACTTACGATTGGTAAGCATTACCCGTACTCCGACTGGTGTATCTAAATAAATTCGGAAGGTAGCAGACCGGTAACACAGATAACCTTACCGTGAGGGTGATCGGGGTAGAACGGAGATAGAAGATGATGAATTATGCAATGTAATCCTAAAACAGTTTATAAGGAAAGCAGTTGTTGACGGTCCGGTTCCGCCGACGACTTTCCGGCTTTCGGGCCGAAAAGACTAAAAAAGTTGATTTTAGAAGCGATAAAACACTTTTGTGGTTGCGGTGCCGAACTAGTCGGTCTTAAAATTTATTTTAGAGTCGCCACCCATTTCGGGAACAGGTTTTTAGAAAAACCAAAATTTTATTTGAAAAACTTTGACTCCGTTTTAATTTTGGATAGGGCAAAATCCGAACCAAAAATTCCAGGTAAGAGGGTAAGGTACGTTAGCCGAAATTTCATTTCGACTAACGCCTAGATTTACCGGCCTCTGAAACCAATTTTAGTTTTCTAAAAATTTAAAGTTAAGACTGTTATTTTGTAAAGCCGACTAGCGATGTTCCTAAACGGTGATAAGAGTCGTTTGTACAAACACAATACGGAAAGCAATAAATTGCGGAAATTTAAATTGCGGAAATTAAACAGCCTTTAGTTCTAAAATATTATTTCTCCGATTTCCGGAGAAAATAATTACAACTGAGTCCTAAAAATTACATTTTACCCGATTTAATCCCCGAATTGAATCCTGGCGCCCAAAAATAACAATTTAAAGCACTTACAACAAAATTACAATTTAGTCCCTGAAATTGTGAAAAATTACAAAAAGGTCCCCCAGGAGGGAAAAATTGCCATTCGGCCCATAAACATTCAAATATCATAAAACATCACACAAAACATATAAATCATGTCGATTTAACAATTGGGATGCAAAATATGTAAAATTACATTTTAGTCCTTATATTTTGCAAAATTACGTTTTTGCCCCAATGTTGTTTTTATTACAGAATCAACACCAAAACAATTTATAAACATATAGGAGGCATCAAATTGGCAACTTGGTTCAAACATGGAAACATTACGATTTGGTCCTCGACTTTCGAAAAATTACAATTTGGTCCCTGTTTTTGAAAACCTTTCTAATAGGGCCCAATTCATGCCAAAACGACCAAACAATTAACAAAACATTCAAAAAGATCCAACACAAACCAAATCATGTAAAATTTCCCCTTTAGTCCTTAAGTTTAAGGAAATTACAATTCTGCCCCTAATACTCAATTTGACATTTCGTCACATTTTTATGGCAATCTGTCCTAAAAATGGTTCCAATCTTGCAGTAGAAACAGAATCCAATCAATAAATTTCATATTCCTAGCAAATTTCAAGTTTGGATCATAAACATCCAATGTTACAATCACACTTCATGCATATTCATTTCTATGCAGCCATATGTTCATGCAGGTGGTAACATCCTGTAACAATTTAGAACAGCCTCCTACACTGATTTTCAAACAAACACAACAGCATTTTAAAGACAGAATCCATGTGCAAGGAAAGTTTGAACAGAAAGCAGAAGCTATAAACCTAGAAACAGCAGGCAGACCTATATGCATTTTATCATACTAGAGAACATTGCCTCAAAGAGGAAATGACCTAACTGCAGGCAGGCCTACATGTTAATGGCATGAATTCTGTCTACTCAAGCAAACAACAAACTGATCATTTTAGATTTCCTTCAATCAACCAGTCAGACACCAAATATTGCAATTTTAATTACAACTTGACTACTGATTTTAGGCACTGCAGGTTCATATATGGAGGCAGTCCAGAACCATTATCATCAACATCCAGTACCCCTATTTACTGGTTTAGACAGAACTTAAATTTCATTTCATTCCACCAAGTCATTGGCATTTTGACATCAGACTTCAGAAAGAACTCACAACCAACAGATTTTAGGTTTCGAGCCTCAACAACTAATTTCATGCATATTCAACAAAAAAACCAAACTGGTACCCCTGCACAGCAACATTAACAACTAGCATCCTAAACCTAACTTGCCCCCATGCAGTATGCAAAGTAGTCCAGTTCTAGACAGTATTATATCCCTTAAAAATCAAATGCTTGAACTTATCCAACATGGGGATGTAGAAAGCTAAACAGAATCAATAAACATGAAACCAAACCTTATGCATAAATGACAGGACCTTAAAATGCAACAACTCAAGGCATTCTACAAGTACTGAAGCACTTGTAGAAACACAACTAGGCACAACAACCCCTGCAGGCAGAAACATAACTAGGCACAATAGAAACACAGACTTGAAGACAAACACATAAAAGAACAGAAAGGAGTAACAACATTATAGCTCAAACAATATTCATACATTCAACAAACCAAGCTTTAATCACCAAACAGATTGTGCCATACAGAAATCTCAACAGAAAGTAAAAAGGGAACCGTACAACAAACTCAATCTGGTTCCCAGATCAAATCATCCATGTTGAACAGAATCAGAAATGCATTAAGAAAACTGAAACTGAAATCAGAAAGGTACCTCAGAAATTGTCCAAGCTTTTATTTGAAATTCCAAAATCTACAACTTCAAGTCCAGTTCTTTACAGAAATTTCGAAATCCAGAAGCAAAACAATTTTAATTTTCTAAATCCCTAATTTTACAAACGGAAAACCCTAATTTCTATTTCCCCCCAAATTACAGAAATCCCTAAAATCAAATTGAATCCAAAACAGAAACCCTAAATCGAAAGCTTACAATTTTTGCCAGAAAGCTCCCTCCTCTTTCTCTGATTTTTCCTTCCTCGAAAAATCTTCCCCCCTCTTGCTTCGACCTCCACCTTCCCTTTTCAAGGGAAGGTCTTGTGATCCTCCCGCGGCCACGTCGTTCTCTCTGTCTCCATCAACTCTTTTGCCCCAAATTTCTTCATCTGTCTTCTCTTTCTTCTTCTGCTTTCACTTTCTGTCTCGGTCTCTTCTTGTCTCGATCAATCTCACCTCTCTCCTCCTTTCTCTGTTCACTTGGGATTCAATCTCAACTCTTCTTCGTTAGATTCCTGTTCAATTTCGTTTTCTCTCTTTGATTTTATTTTGAGGGTTTCTGTTTCTTCGCTTAATCTCCTTGTTTCAATCTCTTTTCTTTCTATTTTCTTTATTCTTTTCCGTTATTGAAACACTGCATTTTGATTCTTTTTTTTTGCTTTTCCTTTCGTCAAAACGACATATGCCGTTTGTTGCATTTTGACCAAACGCAACAACTCCTCTTCCTTTTGTCATTTCATCGTTTGGTCGAAACGACACGTCGTTTCGACTTCCAATTTCCAGCTTTCCGCCTTCCTCCTCAACATTTTCTAAAATTATACTTCGGCCCACATTTCTTTAGGTCCGTCTGCAATTATGCCCTTCCTTCCTTTGTTTTCTTTCCCAATTTTCCTAACTCCTTTTATTCCTCTTCAATTTAACCATTTTCTCTATTTTTCTCCAAATTTTCCCAATTAGCCCCTTTCTAATTAATTTTTAATTAATAAATAATTAAAAACTTTAAAACATACTACGATTAAAAATCAAAATAAAAATTAATTGAAAATAAAATATAGAAAATTTGCCATTTTAATCTTAAAATTGATTTTTAAGATTAAAATCAAAAATCGTTCTTTTTAAATCTTTTTCTTATATTTTTCTTTTGCAAAGTTGAAAAATGAAAACACACCGAAAATCATATATTTTTGTAAATAGAAGGGAAATTTTGATAATTTCTTAAAACGCACCAAGGATTAAAAGGTTGGAAAATATTTTTGGGAAGAAGAAAATCGAGCCGATCGGAATTCTGGATATCTCGAGCTTGGAAATCTAATCATCATCGGTTATTTTTCGGGGGCAAAAATCAAGCGTCAACAGCAGTAAAAAACACAAAAAATGACCGAAATCGCCAAACGACTTGTTTTTATTTTTTGAAATTTTAACTTAAAAGTTGGAAAAGAAACAAACCATTTTTTGAGTTAACCCCTAATTATAGTCAAAAACTTCAGTGATAAAAACTAGAGATTTGACTGCAAAATCCCAACAGAGTTGCCAAAAAACTATTGATGTTCGATTTGGTTTATTTACCAAAAAGATGGTGATAAAACATTTTTTGGGATGCTCGTGCCAAACTAGTCGGTCTTAAAAAAAAGTTTAGAGTCGCCACCTGATTTCAGGATACCAATTTTAATTTTCAAGAAAAATAACTCCGTTTTTAATCTTAAGACATTGGTAAAAAAAATTAGAGATTCTAGGTAAGGGGGTAAGATACGACGATCTGAGTGTTACTTAGATTGCCACCTGGCAAAACCGGCCTCTTAGGTTTGCTTAATTTCCATAATTTAAGTTTAATTTTTATTAGAAAGCTGTTGCGTGATTAATTTCTACCGATGTTCCTAATTGGCGTTTTTCGTTCATTTGGGGAAATACAATTTATTGAAAGCGGTAAATTGCAAAAATCTAAAGTACGGAGAATAAATCATTCACACCCCTAAACTAATTATTCTTTCTCCGATTAAGAGAAAATAATTACAAAAAAGTCCTAATAAATTACATTCTACTCTTTTTAAACCCCGAATAATTAATTTAAACCCAAACGCCCCAAACGCATATAAATTAAACATTTAAAACATACATATGAAAATTACCAAAAGGTCCCTAAAATTTGAGAAATTACAAAAAGGTCCCTAATTTTAAGAAAGTTACCAAATACTCTAAACATTTGAAAACAGCAAAACAATCCATAAATAAACTAAAATTACCAAAAAGACCCAAATCATGCATAATTACAAAATTTTCCACATAATTTGGAAAAAATTATAAAAAGGTCCTTATATTTATGAAATTGCCAAATTGCCTCTAAATGTGCCAAACTTACTAAAATAGCCCGTGGTATAAATGAGTTTTATAAAAACAGTCCTTAATAAATAAAATTACATAAAAGATCCTTTAAATTTGGCAAATTACGAATTAGGTCCCTGAATTTTGAAAATTTACCAAAGAGTCCTTAGAACATGCAAAAACCCTTCAAGCTATCCGTTGAACAAACTGAATTTATAAAAACAGCCCCTATGATGGAAAAATACTTAAAAAGTCCCTAAATATTTCAAAATTACAAAACGGTCCCGATAACATGACTACTGCCCCAAACCATCCTATATGCATTAAGTTACATAGACAGCCCACAATTCAAGCATAATTAATGGAGCAGCTATTAAAAATTGTAAAATTACCAACTTAATCCTCAAGCATGTAAAATTATATGATTAGCCCCTAGAGTATGAAAACCAGCCCTTACAATAAGTCAGAACCACTTCATACAGGATCAACATGCATCAATATTCAATATGCGCATATAGGACAAATCATCAGCAACAACTACTTATGTGACATTTCAACCCTAAACCCTACGTCATTCCGACGTCATTTCATGCATTTTGTGCATTTTCATTAAAATGCATCATGATATGAATTGATAATTAAGTTAAACATGGAATATATGATTTGAATATGATAATATATGATTTTGATAAAAAAAAGTTATGTTATAGGCTCGTTTGCCGTCGAAAGACACAAATGGAGCTAATTAGGGTTTTCAGACCCGCGCGATCGGAAAAGGCCGAAATTGCGTAAAATATGAACCAAGTGATTTTGATATGATTTTATATGATTACATACATGATTTAAAGAGTTTTGGGATCAAAATTATACGACGACGTCGTACGGTTACGGTTCCGTAAAAATCGTCGAGGTTTCGGCTCGGTTTAGGGAACCGATCGAACCGCGACAAATTTTCGGATTCCGATTTTTACAAAATTTCATACACGTGTTATACTATTTATTTTGACACCGAAAACAAATTTTAAGCTGGTGCTGGACATGTTTAGAGGTTGGAATTAGAGAAAGTGTGAATTGAAGAGAAGAGAAAATATGCAACTTTGTTATTAAGTTTATTTAAGTGATATTTTTGTGTAAAGTGGAACTAAGAAGTTGCTGCTGGCTTTGAGTAATAGCTGGCACGTCTGGGGTTAAGGGAAGAGGTGGAAAAGAAATTAGGTGCTGCTGGAATAGTGAGAAGTAAGAGAGAGAACGGGAGAAAGTAAAAGAAAGTAAGAAAGAAAGAGAAAGGAAAGAAAAAAAAAGAGAAAAAGAAATTGAAGGAATTTGGGTAATCTAATGCTTAGGATGTGTTTCTGGTATGTTAAATAATAGTTTAGAAGTGAGAAATTGGGAAGAGAAGGGCTGGTTTTGAAGAGAGAAAGAAAAATAAATTTTTGGGCAAAAATCTGGTTTTTAGGCAGTGTTCACGAAGGGTACTTTGGGGCATTTTATCTTTCAATCTGTGATGCATGTGAGCGTTTGACTTCGATAGAGTTGTAGAGGGCATCTAGGAGAAGAGATAGGTGGTCTTGGATCACCGGAAGGCCACCGGAGGTGGTTGTACCGATCGCTTGAAGTTGGGAAAAAATAAGGTAGAATCTGGAATTGGGTAAAAACAGAGTGAGGAGCCAACTTTGAGGGCTTGTATCTTTTAATCTAGAGAGTTTTTGGAAATTTGGCTCCGATGGTTAGCTAGAGGGTATGTAGAGGAAGAGAATGGTGGTCGTAGCTTGCCGGAAAGACACCGGAGGTGGACGTACGGTCGCCTGGAAGTTGCCTCGAGAGACTGTTTTTCAGGCTGAAACCAGAGGGAGAAAGGAAGAAGAAGGATCAAAACACAGGCCCAGGCTGCATTTTGACCAGAGAGAGCACGGTCAAAACGACACCAGCCCCTGTGTTTTGGTGAAAATAGCGCGTCCAGTACCTGATTTTGGTAAAAATTGCATTTTAGCCCCTAAAGTTGATGTTTGCTTATATTTTTGACCCAGAAACTTTTATAAATTATATTTTGACCCTTCCAACCTAATTTCGAAGGCCTGAATCCGTTTTTGACGTCAGAAATTTATTTTGAGATAGTTTTGAGGCTGAAAATTAAGATTTAAATATTTGATTAAAGAATTTAATTATGAAATTGGTTTTAATTATTTATTTGGTCTATTTAAATATAGTTTTGGTTTTAATATTTGTAATTATTAGTAATTATAATTGTTATATGATAAATTGAATTGGTTAAATATTTTTAATATGTTATAAGTTGATATTACATATGAATTTGGTTTTGATAATTATAATTATTCTTAATTATAATTATTATATGGAAAAATTGAGATTTTATAAATATGTTATGAAATAAGTTTTAAATTGAAAATATATGGATTTAATTTTAAATAGAGATAACACAGTGATTAAATAAGAAAATCATGCATCATAGCATATATGAATTTCTGATTTGGTTATTTGAACATCATTGCTATGGTATGCATTATAGTAGTATCGAGTCATCGAATAAGGCGGGATGAATTACCCGAGACCCAACCGAGCTCACAGCAGTACGGTAAGTGCTAAACCCACTTACTTATATGTTTGATTTGGACTTTGTTAATTTGCCAAGTATGCTATATTGAACTGTTTGGACCGGTATTGAAGTCCGATCATCTGTTATATATGAGATTGTTATTATATGCTATAATTGAGCTGTCTGGACCGGTACTCAAGCCCGGTCACTTAGAGATATTTGACATATGAATTGTAATGTTTGTGATTCCTAAGTTGGTTCTGGAATCCAACCAGCCGAGTTATTTGATAAGGAACCCAAGAGCCACCCAAGTTCACAGCAATGAGGTAAGTGCTAAGACACTTACTTATATGTATTTGATATGAATTCTGTGTTATTGTTAAATATGTCTTATAGTGATATAAAGACTGGAATTGAGATTTGAACACCTATAAGATAGGATTTGCTATGATATGACTTTTGATATATATTATTTGAACCGG